>CM026267.1:35188086-35411610 GCA_014851425.1 Senna tora | reverse complement strand
TTTCGAAAACTTTATATTCATCAGTTTCGCCGATGAGTGTTTCGAAGACTTGATATTCATAAATTTTCACCAAAGAGTGTTTCGAAAACATGATTTTCTTGTTAATCAGTTTTCGCCGATGAGGGTTTCGAAAAATTGATATTCATCTGTTTTTGCCAGTCAGTGTTTCGAAAACTTTATATTCATCAGTTTTAATCAATGAGTGTTTCGAAAATTTGATTTTCTTGTTAATCAGTTTTCACCGATGACTATTTCGAAAACTTGATATTGATCAATTTTCGTCGGTGAGTGTGTCGAAAACTTGATATTCATTAGCATTCACCATTGATTGTTTCGAAAAACTTCATTTTCTTGTTAATTCAGATTTCGCTGATGAGTGTTTCGAAAACATGATATTGATCAGTTTTCGCCTGTGAGTGTTTCCAAACATGATATTGATCAGTTTTCGCCAATGAGTGTTTCGAAAACTTGATTTCTTGTTAATAAGTTTTCGCTAATGAGTGTTTTGAAAACGTGATATTGATCAGTTTTTTGCCGGTGAGAGTTTCTAAAATTGATATTCATCAGTTTTCGCCAATGAGTGTTTTGAAAACTTGATTTTCTTGTTAATTAGTTTTCGCCGTTGAGTGTTTCGAAAACTTGATTTCTTGTTAATCAGTTTTCGCCGATGTGTGTTTTGAAAACTTGATATTCATCAAGATTCGCCGATTAGTGTTTGGAAAACTTGATATTCATCAGTTTTCGCCAATGAGTGTTTCGAAAACTTGATATTCATTAGTTTTCGTCGGTCAGTTTTTCGGAAACTTGATATTCATCAGTTTTCGCCCATGAGTGTTTCGAAAACTTGATTTTCTTTTTTATCAATTTTCGCCAATGAGTGTTTTGAAAACTTGATATTCATCAATTCTTGCTGATGAGTGTTTCGAAAACTTGATTTTCTTTTTAATCAGATTTTGCTGATGAGTGTTTTGAAAAGTTGATTTTCTAGTTAATCAGTTTCCGCTGATGATTGTTTCGAAAACTTGCTTTTCTTGTTAATCAGTTTTTGCCGATTAGTGTTTCGAAAACTTGATATTCATCAGTTTTCGTCGATGAATGTTTCGGAAACTTGATATTCATCAGTTTTTGCCAATGAGTGTTCGAAAACTTGATTTTCTCATTAATCAGTTTTTGCCGATGAGTGTTTTGAAAACTTGATATCCATAGTTTTCATCGATGAGTGTTTCGGAAACTTGATATTCATCAATTTTCGCCAATGAGTGTTTCGAAACTTGATTTTCTTGTTAATCAGTTTTCGCCGATGAGGGTTTCGAAAACTTGATATTCAACAGTTTTTCACCGATGAGTGTTTCGAAAACTTGATATTCATCAATTTTTGCCAATGAGTGTTTCGAAAATTTGATTTTCTTGTTAATTAGTTTTCGCCAAAGAGTCTTTCGAAAACTTGATATTCATCAGTTTACCCCGATGAGTGTTTCAGAAACTTGATATTCATCAGTTTTTTCGCCATTGAGGTTTTCGAAAACTTGATTTTCTTGTTAATCAGTTTTTGCCGATGAGTGTTTCAAAAACTTCATTTTCTTGTTAATCAGTTTTCGCCGATGAGTGGTTTCGAAAACTTGATATTCATCACCTTTCGCCGATGTTTGTTTCGAAAACTTGATATTCATCAGTTTTCGCTAATGAGTGTTTCGAAAACTTGATATTCTTCAGTTTTCTCCGATGAGTGTTTCGAAAACGTGATATTCATCAGTTTTTGCAATGAGTGTTTCAAAAACACTATTTTCTTGTTGATCAGTTTTCGCCGATGAGTGTTTCGAAAACTTGATATTAATCAATTTTCGCCAATGAGGTTTCAAATCTTGATTTTCTTGTTAATTAGTTTTCGCCATTGAGTGTTTCAAAAACTTGATATTCATCAGTTTTCCCCGATGAGTGTTTCGAAACTTGATATTCATAAGTTTTTGCCAATGAGTGTTTCGAAAACTTGATTTTCTTGTTAATCAGTTTCGCCGATGAGTGTTTTGAAAACTTGATAATCATCAGTTTTTCCCGGTGAGTGTTTTGAAAACTTGATTTTCTTGTTAATCAATTTTCGCCGATGAGTGTTTCGAAAACTTGATATTCATCGGTTTTCACCAATGAGTGTTTCGAAAATTTGATATTCATAAGTTTTCGCCAATGAGTGTTTCAAAAACTTGATTTTCTTGTTAATTAGTTTTCCCCAATGAGTATTTTGAAAACTTGATATTAATTAGTTTTCGCCAGTAAGTGTTTCGAAAAATTGATTTTCTTGTTAATCAGTTTTCGCCGATGACTGTATCGAAAAATTGATATTCATCAGTTTTCGCCGATGATTGTTTCGAAAACTTGATATTCATCAGTTTTTTGCCAATGACTGTTTCGAAAACTTGATTTTCTCGTTAATCAGTTTTCGCCGAAGAGTATTTCGAAACTTGATATTCATCGGTTTTCACCGATGAGTGTTTCAAAAACTTGATATGCATCAGTTTTTGTCAATGAGTGTTTCAAAAACTTGATTTTCTTGTACATTAGTTTTCGCCATTGAGTGTTTCGAAAACATGATATTCTTCAGTTTTCCCCGATCAGTGTTTCGGAAACTAGATATTTATCAGTTTCTGCCAATGATTGTTTCAAAAACATGATATTCTTGTTAATCAGTTTTCGCCGATGAGTGTTTAGAAAACTTGATATTCATCATTTTTTGCCGATGACTGTTTCCAAAACGTGATATTCATCAGTTTTCGCCGATGAGTGTTTTGAAAACTTGATATTCATCAGTTTTTGCCGGTGAGTGTTTCGAAAAGTTGATTTTCTTGTTCCTCAATATTCGCCGATGAGTGTTTTGAAAACTTGATATTCATCAGTTTTCGCCAATTAGTGTTTTAAAAACTTGATGCTCTTGTTAATTAGTTTTTGCCAATGAGTGTTTCGAAAACTTGATATTCATCAGTTTTTCCTGATGAGTGTTTCGGAAACTTGATATTCATCAGTTTTCGCCAGTGAGTATTTCGAAAACTTGATTTTGTTGTTAATCAATTGTCGCCGATGAGTGTTTTGAAAACCTGATATTCATCAGTTTTCGCCGGTGAGTGTTTCGAAAACTTGATTTTCTTGTTAATCGGTTTTCGCCAATGAGTGTTTCGAAAACTTGATTTTCTTGTTAATTAGTTTTCGCCAATGTGTGTTTCAAAAAGTTGATATTCATTAGTTTTCCCCGATGAGTGTTTCGGAAACATGATATTCATCAGTTTTCGCCAATGAGTGTATCGAAAACTTGATTTTCTTGTTAATCAGTTTTCGCCGAAGAGTGTTTTGAAAACTTGATATTCATCAGTTTTTGCCGGTGAGGCTTTTAAAAACTTGATTTTCTTGTTAATCAATTTTCACCGACGAATGTTTCCAAAACTATATATTCATAAGTTTTCACCGATGAGTGTTTCGGAAACTTGATATTCATCAGTTTTCGCCAATGAGTGTTTCGAATACTTGATTTTCTTGTTAATCAGTTTTCGCCGATGAGTGTTTCCAAAACTTGATATTCATCAGTTTTCCACGATGAGTGTTTCGGAAACTTGATATTCATCAGTTTTTGCCAATGAGTGTTTCGAAAACTCGATTTTCTTGTTAATCGGTTTCCGCCGATTAGTGTTTTGAAAACCTGATATTCATCAGTTTTCGCCGATGAGTGTTTCGGAAACTTGATATTCATCAGTTTTCGCCAATGAGTGTTTCAAATACTTGATTTTCTTGTTAATCAGTTTTCGCCGATGAGTGTTTCGAAAACTTGATATTAATTAGTTTTCTGCAATGAGTGTTTCAAATACTTGATTTTCTTGTTAATTAGTTTTCGCCAATGAGTGTTTCGAAAACTTGATATTCATCAGTTTTCCCCGATGAGTGTTTCGAAAACTTGATATTCATCAGTTTTCGCCAATGAGTGTTTTGAAATGTTGGTTTTCTTCTTAATCAATTGTCGCCGATGAGTGTTTGGAAAACCTGATATTCATCAGTTTTCGCGAGTGATTGTTTCGAAAACTTGATTTTCTTGTTAGTCAGTTTTCGCCTATGAGTGTTTCGAAATCTTGATTTTCTTGTTAATCAATTTTCGCCGATGAGTGTGTTGAAAACTTGATATTCATCAGTTTTGACCAATGAGTGTTTTGAAGACTTGATATTCATCAGTTTTCGTCAAAGAGTATTTAAAAAACTTGATTTTTTTGTTGATTAGTTTTTGCTAATGAGTCTTTCGAAAACTTGATATTCATCAGTTTTCGCCAATGAGTGTTTCGAAATCTTGATATTCATCAATTTTCGCCAATGCGTGTTTCGAAAACATGATTTTTTTGTTAATCAGTTTTTGCTGATGAGTCTTTCGAAAACTTGATATTCATCAGTTTTCGCGGGCGAGTGTTTCGAAAACTTGATATTCGTCAGTTTTCGACCATGACTGTTTCGAAAACTTGATTTTCTTGTTAATCAGTTTTCGTCGATGAGTATTTCGAAAACTTTATATTCATCAGTTTTCGCCGATGAGTGTTTCGAAGACTTGATATTCATAAATTTTCACCAAAGAGTGTTTCGAAAACATGATTTTCTTGTTAATCAGTTTTCGCCGATGAGGGTTTCGAAAAATTGATATTCATCTGTTTTTGCCAGTTAGTGTTTCGAAAACTTTATATTCATCAGTTTTAATCAATGAGTGTTTCGAAAATTTGATTTTCTTGTTAATCAGTTTTCACCGATGACTATTTCGAAAACTTGATATTGATCAATTTTCGTCGGTGAGTGTGTCGAAAACTTGATATTCATTAGCATTCACCATTGATTGTTTCGAAAACTTCATTTTCTTGTGAATTAGATTTCGCTGATGAGTGTTTCGAAAACATGATATTGATCAGTTTTCGCCTGTGAGTGTTTCCAAAACATGATATTGATCAGTTTTCGCCAATGAGTGTTTCGAAAACTTGATTTTCTTGTTAATAAGTTTTCGCTAATGAGTGTTTTGAAAACGTGATATTGATCAGTTTTTTGCCGGTGAGAGTTTCTAAAAATTGATATTCATCAGTTTTAACCAATGAGTGTTTTGAAAACTTGATTTTCTTGTTAATCAGTTTTCGCCGATGAGTGTTTCGAAAACTTGATTTTCTTGTTAATCAGTTTTCGCCGATGAGTGTTCGAAAACTTGATATTCATCACGATTCGCCGATTAGTGTTTGGAAAACTTGATATTCATCAGTTTTCGCCAATGAGTGTTTCGAAAACTTGATATTCATTAGTTTTCGTCGGTCAGTTTTTCGGAAACTTGATATTCATCAGTTTTCGCCCATGAGTGTTTCGAAAACTTGATTTTCTTTTCTATCAATTTTCGCCGATGAGTGTTTTGAAAACTTGATATTCATCAATTCTTGCTGATGAGTGTTTCGAAAACTTGATTTTCTTTTTAATCAGATTTTGCTGATGAGTGTTTTGAAAAGTTGATTTCTAGTTAATCAGTTTCCGCTGATGATTGTTTCGAAAACTTGCTTTTCTTGTTAATCAGTTTTTGCCGATTAGTGTTTCGAAAACTTGATATTCATCAGTTTTCGTCGATGAATGTTTCGGAAACTTGATATTCATCAGTTTTCGCCAATGAGTGTTTCGAAAACTTGATTTTCTCATTAATCAGTTTTCGCCGATGAGTGTTTTGAAAACTTGATATTCATCAGTTTTCGCCGATGAGTGTTTCGAAAACTTGATATTCATCAGTTTTCGCCAATGAGTGTTTCGAAAACTTGATTTTCATCTTTATCAGTTTTCGCTGATGCCTGTTTTGAAAACATGATATTCATCAGTTTTCGCCGTTGAGTGTTTCGGAACCTTGATATTCATCAGTTTTCGTTAACGAGTTTTTCGAAAACTTGATTTTCTTGTTAATCAGTTTTCGCCAATGAGTTTTTCCGAAACTTGATATTGATCAGTTTACCCGATGAGTGTTTCGGAAACTTGATATTCATCAATTTTCGCCTATGAGTGTTTCGAAAACTTGATTTTCTTGTTAATCAGTTTTTGCCGATGAGTGTTTCAAAAACTTCATTTTCTTGTTAATCAGTTTTCGCCGATGAGTGTTTCGAAAACTTGATATTCATCACCTTTCGCCGATGTTTGTTTCGAAAACTTGATATTCATCAGTTTTCGCCAATGAGTGTTTCGAAAACTTGAAATTCATCAGTTTTCCTCGATGAGTGTTTAGGAAACTTGATATTCATCAGTTTTTGCCAATGAGTGTTTCAAAAACATGATTTTCTTGTTAATCAGTTTTCGCCGATGAGAGTTTTGAAAACTTGATATTCATCAGTTTTCGCCAATGAGAGTTTCAAAAACTTGATTTTCTTGTTAATTAGTTTTCGCCATTGAGTGTTTCAAAAACTTGATATTCATCAGTTTTCCCCGATGAGTGTCTCGGAAACTTGATATTCATAAGTTTTTGCCAATGAGTGTTTCGAAAACTTGATTTTCTTGTTAATCAGTTTCGCCGATGAGTGTTTTGAAAACTTGATAATCATCAGTTTTTCCCGGTGAGTGTTTTGAAAACTTGATTTTCTTGTTAATCAATTTTCGCCGATGAGTGTTTCGAAAACTTGATATTCATCGGTTTTCACCGATGAGTGTTTCGAAAATTTGATATTCATAAGTTTTCGCCAATGAGTGTTTCAAAAACTTGATTTTCTTGTTAATTAGTTTTCCCCAATGAGTATTTTGAAAACTTGATATTAATTAGTTTTCGCCAGTAAGTGTTTCGAAAAATTGATTTTCTTGTTAATCAGTTTTCGCCGATGACTGTATCGAAAAATTGATATTCATCAGTTTTTGCCGATGATTGTTTCGAAAACTTGATATTCATCAGTTTTTGCCAATGACTGTTTCGAAAACTTGATTTTCTCGTTAATCAGTTTTCGCCGAAGAGTATTTCGAAAACTTGATATTCATCGGTTTTCACTGATGAGTGTTTCAAAAACTTGATATTCATCAGTTTTTGTCAATGAGTGTTTCAAAAACTTGATTTTCTTGTAAATTAGTTTTCGCCATTGAGTGTTTCGAAAACATGATATTCTTCAGTTTTCCCCGATCAGTGTTTCGGAAACTAGATATTTATCAGTTTCTGCCAATGATTGTTTCAAAAACATGATATTCTTGTTAATCAGTTTTCGCCGATGAGTGTTTAGAAAACTTGATATTCATCATTTTTTGCCGATGACTGTTTCCAAAACTTGATATTCATCAGTTTTCGCCGATGAGTCTTTTGAAAACATGATATTCATCAGTTTTTGCCGGTGAGTGTTTCGAAAAGTTGATTTTCTTGTTCCTCAATATTCGCCGATGAGTGTTTTGAAAACTTGTTATTCATCAGTTTTCACCGATGAGTGTTTCGAAAACTTGATATTCATCAGTTTTCGCCAATCAGTGTTTTAAAAACTTGATGTTCTTGTTAATTAGTTTTTGCCAATGAGTGTTTCGAAAACTTGATATTCATCAGTTTTTCCTGATGAGTGTTTCGGAAACTTGATATTCATCAGTTTTCGCCAATGAGTATTTCGAAAACTTGATTTTGTTGTTAATCAATTGTCGGCGATGAGTGTTTTGAAAACCTGATATTCATCAGTTTTCGCCGGTGAGTGTTTCGAAAACTTGATTTTCTTGTTAATCGGTTTTCGCCAATGAGTGTTTCGAAAACTTGATTTTCTTGTTAATTAGTTTTCGCCAATGTGTGTTTCAAAAACTTGATATTCATTAGTTTTCCCCGATGAGTGTTTCGGAAACATGATATTCATCAGTTTTCGCCAATGAGTGTATCGAAAACTTGATTTTCTTGTTAATCAGTTTTCGCCGAAGAGTGTTTTGAAAACTTGATATTCATCAGTTTTTGCCGGTGAGGCTTTTAAAAATTTGATTTTCTTGTTAATCAATTTTCACCGACGAATGTTTCCAAAACTATATATTCATAAGTTTTCACCGATGAGTGTTTCGGAAACTTGATATTCATCAGTTTTCGGCAATGAGTGTTTCAAATACTTGATTTTTTTGTTAATTAGTTTTCGCCAATGAGTGTTTCGAAAACTTGATATTCATCAGTTTTCCCCGATGAGTGTTTCGGAACTTGATATTCATCAGTTTTTGCCAATGAGTGTTTCGAAAACTTTATTTTCTTGTTCATCGGTTTTCGCAGATTAGTGTTTTGAAAACCTGATATTCATCAGTTTTCGCCGATGAGTGTTTCGAAAACTTGATATTCATCAGTTTTGGCCAATGAGTGTTTCGAATACTTGATTTTCTTGTTAATCAGTTTTCGCCGATGAGTGTTTCGAAAACTTGATATTAATCAATTTTCTTCAATGAGTGTTTCAAATACTTGATTTTCTTGTTAATTAGTTTTCGCCAATGAGTGTTTCGAAAACTTGATATTCATCAGTTTTCCCCGATGAGTGTTTCGTAAACTTGATATTCATCAGTTTTCGCCAATGAGTGTTTTGAAATGTTGGTTTTCTTCTTAATCAATTGTCGCCGATGAGTGTTTGGAAAACCTGATATTCATCAGTTTTCGCGAGTGATTGTTTCGAAAACTTGATTTTCTTGTTAATCAGGTTTCGCCTATGAGTGTTTCGAAATCTTGATTTTCTTGTTAATCAATTTTCGCCGATGAGTGTGTTGAAAACTTGATATTCATCAGTTTTGACCAATGAGTGTTTTGAAGACTTGATATTCATCAGTTTTCGTCAAAGTGTATTTCAAAAACTTGATTTTTTTGTTGATTAGTTTTTGCTAATGAGTCTTTCGAAAACTTGATATTCATCAGTTTTCCTCGATGAGTGTTTCAGACACTTGATATTCATCAGTTTTTCGCCAATGAGTGTTTCGAAAACATGATTTTTTTGTTAATCAGTTTTTGCCGATGTGTGTTTCGAAAACTTGATATTCATCAGTTTTCGCCGATGATTGTTTCGAACACTTGTTATTCGTCAGTTTTCGACCATGACAGTTTCGAAAACTTGATTTCTTGTTAATCAGTTTTCACCGATGAGTATTTCGAAAACTTTATATTCATCAGTTTTCGCCGATGAGTGTTTCGAAGACTTGATATTCATAAATTTTCACCAAAGAGTGTTTCGAAAACATGATTTTCTTGTTAATCAGTTTTCGCCGATGAGGGTTTCGAAAAATTGATATTCATCTGTTTTTGCCAGTCAGTGTTTCGAAAACTTTATATTCATCAGTTTTAATCAATGAGTGTTTCGAAAATTTGATTTTCTTGTTAATCAGTTTTCACCGATGACTATTTCGAAAACTTGATATTGATCAATTTTCGTCGGTGAGTGTGTCGAAAACTTGATATTCATTAGCATTCACCATGATTGTTTCGAAAACTTCATTTTCTTGTTAATCAGATTTCGCTGATGAGTGTTTCGAAAACATGATATTGATCAGTTTTCGCCTGTGAGTGTTTCCAAAACATGATATTAATCAGTTTTTGCCAATGAGTGTTTCGAAAACTTGATTTTCTTGTTAATAAGTTTTCGCTAATCAGTGTTTTGAAAACTTGATATTGATCAGTTTTTTGCTGGTGAGTGTTTCTAAAACTTGATATTCATCAGGTTTCGCCGATGAGTGTTTCGAAAACTTGATTTTCTTGTGAATCAGTTTTCGCCGATGAGTGTTTCGAAAACTTGATTTTCTTCTTAATCAGTGTTCGCCGATGAGTGTCTCGAAAACTTGATATTCTTAAGTTTTTGTCGATTAGTGTTTCGGAAACTTGATATTCATCAGTTTTCGCCAATGAGTGTTTCGAAAACTTGATATTCATTAGTTTTCGTCGGTGAGTTTTTCGGAAACTTGATATTCATCAGTTTTCGCCAATGAGTGTTTCGAAAACTTGATTTTCTTTTTTATCAATTTTCGCCAATGAGTGTTTTGAAAACTTGATATTCATCAATTCTTGCTGATGAGTGTTTCGAAAACTTGATTTTCTTTTTAATCAGATTTTGCTGATGAGTGTTTTGAAAAGTTGATTTTCTAGTTAATCAGTTTCCGCTGATGATTGTTTCGAAAACTTGCTTTTCTTGTTAATCAGTTTTTGCCGATTAGTGTTTCGAAAACTTGATATTCATCAGTTTTCGTCGATGAATGTTTCGGAAACTTGATATTCATCAGTTTTTGCCAATGAGTGTTTCGAAAACTTGATTTTCTCATTAATCAGTTTTTGCCGATGAGTGTTTTGAAAACTTGATATCCATTAGTTTTCATAGATGAGTGTTTCGGAAACTTGATATTCATCAATTTTCGCCAATGAGTGTTTCGAAAACTTGATTTTCTTGTTAATCAGTTTTCGCCGATGAGGGTTTCGAAAACTTGATATTCAACAGTTTTCACCGATGAGTGTTTCAAAACTTGATATTCATCAATTTTTGCCAATGAGTGTTTCGAAAATTTGATTTTCTTGTTAATTAGTTTTCGCCAAAGAGTCTTTCGAAAACTTGATATTCATCAGTTTACCCCGATGAGTGTTTCAGAAACTTGATATTCATCAGTTTTTCGCCATTGAGTGTTTCGAAAACTTGATTTTCTTGTTAATCAGTTTTTGCCGATGAGTGTTTCAAAAACTTCATTTTCTTGTTAATCAGTTTTCGCCGATGAGTGTTTCGAAAACTTGATATTCATCACCTTTCGCCGATGTTTGTTTCGAAAACTTGATATTCATAAGTTTTCGCCAATGAGTGTTTCGAAAACTTGAAATTCATCAGTTTTCCCCGATTAGTGTTTAGGAAACTTGATATTCATCAGTTTTCGCCAATGAGTATTTCAAAAACATGATTTTCTTGTTAATCAGTTTTCCGCCGATGAGAGTTTTGAAAACTTGATATTCATCAGTTTTCGCCAATGAGTGTTTCAAAAACTTGATTTTCTTGTTAATTAGTTTTCGCCATTGAGTGTTTCAAAAACTTGATATTCATCAGTTTTCCCCGATGAGTGTTTCGGAAACTTGATATTCATAAGTTTTTGCCAATGAGTGTTTCGAAAACTTGATTTTCTTGTTAATCAGTTTCGCCGATGAGCGTTTTGAAAACTTGATAATCATCAGTTTTTCCCGGTGAGTGTTTTGAAAACTTGATTTTCTTGTTAATCAATTTTCGCCGATGAGTGTTTCGAAAACTTGATATTCATCGGTTTTCACCGATGAGTGTTTCGAAAATTTGATATTCATAAGTTTTCCCCAATGAGTATTTTGAAAACTTGATATTAATTAGTTTTCGCCAGTAAGTGTTTCGAAAAATTGATTTTCTTGTTAATCAGTTTTCGCCGATGAGTGTATCGAAAAATTGATATTCATCAGTTTTTGCCGATGATTGTTTCGAAAACTTGATATTCATCAGTTTTTGCCAATGACTGTTTCGAAAACTTGATTTTCTCGTTAATCAGTTTTCGCCGAAGAGTATTTCGAAAACTTGATATTCATCGGTTTTCCACCGATGAGTGTTTCAAAAACTTGATATTCATCAGTTTTTGTCAATGAGTGTTTCAAAAACTTGATTTTCTTGTAAATTAGTTTTCGCCATTGAGTGTTTCGAAAACATGATATTCTTCAGTTTTCCCCGATGAGTGTTTCGGAAACTAGATATTTATCAGTTTCTGCCAATGATTGTTTCAAAAACATGATATTCTTGTTAATCAGTTTTCGCCGATGAGTGTTTAGAAAACTTGATATTCATCATTTTTTGCCGATGACTGTTTCCAAAACGTGATATTCATCAGTTTTCGCCGATGAGTGTTTTGAAAACTTGATATTCATCAGTTTTTGCCGGTGAGTGTTTTGAAAACTTGATTTTCTTGTTCCTCAATATTCGTCGATGAGTGTTTTGAAAACTTGTTATTCATCAGTTTTCACCGATGAGTGTTTCGAAAACTTGATATTCATCAGTTTTCGCCAATCAGTGTTTTAAAAACTTGATGTTCTTGTTAATTAGTTTTTGCCAATGAGTGTTTCGAAAACTTGATATTCATCAGTTTTTCCTGATGAGTGTTTCGAAATCTTGTTATTCATCAGTTTTCGCCAATGAGTGTTTCAAAAACTTGATTTTGTTGTTAATCTGTTGTCAGCGATGAGTGTTTTGAAAACCTAATATTCATTAGTTTTTGTCTGTGAGTGTTTCGAAAACTTGAGTTTCTTGTTAATTAGTTTTCGCCGATGAATGTTTCGAAAACATGATTTTCTTTTTAATCAGTTTTCGCCAATGTGTGTTTCAAAAACTTGATATTCATTAGTTTTCCCCGATGAGTGTTTCGGAAACATGATATTCATCAGTTTTCGCCAATGAGTGTATCGAAAACTTGATTTTCTTGTTAATCAGTTTTCGCCGAAGAGTGTTTTGAAAACTTGATATTCATCAGTTTTTGCCGGTGAGGCTTTTAAAAACTTGATTTTCTTGTTAATCAATTTTCACCGACGAATGTTTCCAAAACTATATATTCATAAGTTTTCACCGATGAGTGTTTCGGAAACTTGATATTCATCAGTTTTCGCCAATGAGTGCTTCAAATACTTGATTTTTTTGTTAATTAGTTTTCGCCAATGAGTGTTTCGAAAACTTGATATTCATCAGTTTTCCCCGATGAGTGTTCCGGAAACTTGATATTCATCAGTTTTTGCCAATGAGTGTTTCGAAAACTTGATTTTCTTGTTAATCGGTTTCCGCCGATGAGTGTTTTGAAAACCTGATATTCATCAGTTTTCGCCGATGAGTGTTTCGGAAACTTGATATTCATCAGTTTTGGCCAATGAGTGTTTCGAATACTTGATTTTCTTGTTAATCAGTTTTCGCCGATGAGTGTTTCGAAAACTTGATATTAATCAATTTTCTTCAATGAGTGTTTCAAATACTTGATTTTCTTGTTAATTAGTTTTCGCCAATGAGTGTTTCGAAAACTTGATATTCATCAGTTTTCCCCGATGAGTGTTTCGAAAACTTGATATTCATCAGTTTTCGCCAATGAGTGTTTTGAAATGTTGGTTTTCTTCTTAATCAATTGTCGCCGATGAGTGTTTGGAAAACCTGATATTCATCAGTTTTCGCGAGTGATTGTTTCGAAAACTTGATTTTCATGTTAATCAGTTTTCGCCTATGAGTGTTTCGAAATCTTGATTTTCTTGTTAATCAATTTTTCGCCGATGAGTGTGTTGAAAACTTGATATTCATCAGTTTTGACCAATGAGTGTTTTGAAGACTTGATATTCATCAGTTTTCGTCAAAGTGTATTTCAAAAACTTGATTTTTTTGTTGATTAGTTTTTGCTAATGAGTCTTTCGAAAACTTGATATTCATCAGTTTTCCTCGATGAGTGTTTCAGACACTTGATATTCATCAGTT
Source organism: Senna tora (assembly GCA_014851425.1). Classification (NCBI taxonomy): domain Eukaryota; kingdom Viridiplantae; phylum Streptophyta; class Magnoliopsida; order Fabales; family Fabaceae; genus Senna; species Senna tora. The sequence goes on along the minus strand of CM026267.1, from coordinate 35,398,192 downwards.
TTCGCCAATGAGTGTTTCGAAAACATGATTTTTTTGTTAATCAGTTTTTGCCGATGTGTGTTTCGAAAACTTGATATTCATCAGTTTTCGCCGATGATTGTTTCGAACACTTGTTATTCGTCAGTTTTCGACCATGACAGTTTCGAAAACTTGATTTTCTTGTTAATCAGTTTTCACCGATGAGTATTTCGAAAACTTTATATTCATCAGTTTTCGCCGATGAGTGTTTCGAAGACTTGATATTCATAAATTTTCACCAAAGAGTGTTTCGAAAACATGATTTTCTTGTTAATCAGTTTTCGCCGATGAGGGTTTCGAAAAATTGATATTCATCTGTTTTTGCCAGTCAGTGATTCGAAAACTTTATATTCATCAGTTTTAATCAATGAGTGTTTCGAAAATTTGATTTTCTTGTTAATCAGTTTTCACCGATGACTATTTCGAAAACTTGATATTGATCAATTTTCGTCGGTGAGTGTGTCGAAAACTTGATATTCATTAGCATTCACCATTGATTGTTTCGAAAACTTCATTTTCTTGTTAATCAGATTTCGCTGATGAGTGTTTCGAAAACATGATATTGATCAGTTTTCGCCTGTGAGTGTTTCCAAAACATGATATTGATCAGTTTTCGCCAATGAGTGTTTCGAAAACTTGATTTTCTTGTTAATAAGTTTTCGCTAATGAGTGTTTTGAAAACGTGATATTGATCAGTTTTTTGCCGGTGAGAGTTTCTAAAAATTGATATTCATCAGTTTTCGCCAATGAGGGTTTCGAAAACTTTATTTTCTTGTTAATCAGTTTTTGCCGATGAGTGTTCCGAAAAGTTGATTTTCTCTTTAATCAGTTTTCGCCGATGAGTGTTTCAAAACTTGATATTCTTCAGCATTCGCCGATTAGTGTTTCGAAAACTTGATATTCATCAGTTTTAGCCAATGAGGGTTTCGAAAACTTGATATTCATTAGTTTTCGTCGGTCAGTTTTTCGGAAACTTGATATTCATCAGTTTTCGCCCATGAGTGTTTCGAAAACTTGATTTTCTTTTTTATCAATTTTCGCCGATGAGTGTTTTGAAAACTTGATATTCATCAATTCTTGCTCATGAGTGTTTCGAAAACTTGATTTTCTTTTTAATCAGATTTTGCTGATGAGTGTTTTGAAAAGTTGATTTTCTAGTTAATCAGTTTCCGCTGATGATTGTTTCGAAAACTTGCTTTTCTTGTTAATCAGTTTTTGCCGATTAGTGTTTCGAAAACTTGATATTCATCAATTTTCGTCGATGAATGTTTCGGAAACTTGATATTCATCAGTTTTTGCCAATGAGTGTTTCGAAAACTTGATTTTCTCATTAATCAGTTTTTGCCGATGAGTGTTTTGAAAACTTGATATCCATTAGTTTTCATCGATGAGTGTTTCGGAAACTTGATATTCATCAATTTTCGCCAATGAGTGTTTCGAAAACTTGATTTTCTTGTTAATCAGTTTTCGCCGATGAGTGTTTCGAAAACTTGATATTCATCAGTTTTCACCGATGAGTGTTTCGAAAACTTGATATTCATCAGTTTTTGCCAATGAGTGTTTCGAAAACTTGATTTTCTTGTTAATTAGTTTTCGTCAAAGAGTCTTTCGAAAACTTGATATTCATCAGTTTACCCCGATGAGTGTTTCAGAAACTTGATATTCATCAGTTTTTCGCCATTGAGTGTTTCGAAAACTTGATTTTCTTGTTAATCAGTTTTTGCCGATGAGTGTTTCAAAAACTTCATTTTCTTGTTAATCAGTTTTCGTCGATGAGTGTTTCGAAAACTTGATAGTCATCACCTTTCGCCGATGTTTGTTTCGAAAACTTGATATTCATCAGTTTTCGCCAATGAGTGTTTCGAAAACTTGAAATTCATCAGTTTTCCCCGATGAGTGTTTAGGAAACTTGATATTCATCAGTTTTTGCCAATGAGTGTTTCAAAAACATGATTTTCTTGTTAATCAGTTTTCGCCGATGAGAGTTTTGAAAACTTGATATTCATCAGTTTTCGCCAATGAGTGTTTCAAAAACTTGATTTTCTTGTTAATTAGTTTTCGTCGATGAGTGTTTTGAAAACTTGATATTCATTAGTTTTCGCCGATGAGTGTTTCGGAAACTTGATATTCATTAGTTTTTGCCTATGATTGTTTCGAACACTTGATTTTCTTGTTAATCAGTTTTGCCGATGAGTGTTTTGAAAACTTGATATTCATCAGTTTTTCCCGGTGAGTGTTTTGAAAACTTGATTTTCTTGTTAATCAATTTTCGCCGATGAGTGTTTCGAAAATTTGATATTCATCGGTTTTCACCGATGAGTGTTTCGAAAATTTGATATTCATAAGTTTTCGCCAATGAGTGTTTTAAAAACTTGATTTTCTTGATAATTAGTTTTCCCCAATGAGTATTTTGAAAACTTGATATTAATTAGTTTTCGCCAGTAAGTGTTTCGAAAAATTGATTTTCTTGTTAATCAGTTTTCGCCGATGAGTGTGTCGAAAAATTGATATTCATCAGTTTTCGCCGATGATTGTTTCGAAAACTTAATATTCATCAGTTTTTGCCAATGACTGTTTCGAAAACTTGATTTTCTCGTTAATCAATTTCCGCCGATGAGTGTTTCGAAAACTTGATATTCATCAGTTTTTACTGATGAGTGTTTCAAAAACTTGATATTCTTCAGTTTTTGTCAATGAGTGTTTTGAAAACTTGATTTTCTTGTAAATTACTTTTTGCCAATGAGTGTTTCGAAAACATGATATTCTTCAGTTTTCCCCGACGAGTGTTTCAGAAACTTGATATTTATCAGTTTCCGCCAATGATTGTTTCAAAAACATGATATTCTTGTTAATCAGTTTTCGCCGATGAGTGTTTAGAAAACTTGATATTCATCATTTTTTGCCGATGACTGTTTCCAAAACGTGATATTCATCAGTTTTCGCCGATGAGTGTTTTGAAAACTTGATATTCATCAGTTTTTGCCGGTGAGTGTTTTGAAAACTTGATTTTCTTGTTCCTCAATATTCGTCGATGAGTGTTTTGAAAACTTGTTATTCATCAGTTTTAACCGATGAGTGTTTCGAAAACTTGATATTCATCAGTTTTCGCCAATCAGTGTTTTAAAAACTTGATGTTCTTGTTAATTAGTTTTTGCCAATGAGTGTTTTGAAAACTTGATATTCATCAGTTTTTCTTGATGAGTGTTTCGGAAACTTGATATTCATCAGTTTTCGCCAATGAGTTTTTCGAAAACTTGATTTTGTTGTTAATCAATTGTCGGCGATGAGTGTTTTGAAAACTTGATATTCATCAGTTTTCGCCGGTGAGTGTTTCGAAAATTTGATTTTCTTGTTAATCTGTTTTCACCAATGAGTGTTTCGAAAACTTGATTTTCTTTTTAATCAATTTTCGGTAATGAGTGTTTCGAAAACTTGATATTCATCAGTTTTCACCGATGAGTATTTTGAAAACTTGGTATTCATAAGTTTTCGCCAATGAGTGTATCAAAAACTTGATTTTCTTATTAATTGGTTTTCAGCAATGAGTGTTTCGAAAACTTAATATTCATCAATTTTCCCCGATGCGTGTTTTGATATTCATCAGTTTTCGCCAATGAGTGTTTCGAAAACTTGATTTTTTGTTAATTTGTTTTCGCCGATGAGTGTTTTGAAATCCTGATATTCATCAGTTTTCGCCAGTGAGTGTTTTGAAAACTTGATTTTATTGTTAATCAATTTTTGCCGATGAGTGTTTTGAAAACCTGATATTCATCAGATTTCGCCGGTGAGTGTTTCCAAAATTTGATTTTCTTTTTAATCAGTTTTCAGCGATGAGTGTTTCGAAAACTTGATATTCATCGGTTTTCGCCAGTGAGTGTTTCGAAAACTTGATTTTCTTCTTAACCAATTTTCGTCAATGAGTGTTTCGAGAACTTGATATTCATCAGTTTTCCCCGATGAGTGTTTCAAAAACTTGTTATTCATCAGTTTTCGCCAATCAGTGTTTCAAGAACTTGATTTTCTTGTTAATTAGTTTTTGCCAATGAGTGTTTCAAAAATCTTGATTTGTTTGTTGATTAGTTTTCCCCAATGAGTGTTTCGGAAACATGATATTCATCAGTTTTCGCCAATGAGTGTTTCGAAAACTTGACTTTCTTGTCAATCAGTTTTCGCCGATGAGTGTTTCAAAAACTTGATATTCATTAGTGTTTGCCGGTGAGTCTTTTGAAAACTTGATTTTCTTGTTAATCAATTTTCGCCGACGAGTGTTTCCAAACCTATATTTTCATAAGTTCTCGCCGATGAGTGTTTCGAAAACTTGATATTCATCAGTTTTCGCCAATGAGTGTTTCAAATACTTGATTTTCTTATTAATTAGTTTTCGCCAATGAGTGTTTCGAAAACTTGATATTCATCAGTTTTCGTCGATTAGAGTTTCGGAATCTTCATTTTTCGCCAATGAGTGTTTTCGAAAACTTGATATTCATCAATTTTCACCGATGAGTGTTTCAAAAACTTGATATTCATCAGTTTTTGCCAATAAGTGTTTCGAGAACTTGATTTTATTGTTAATCAGTTTTCGTCGATGAGTATTTCGAAAACTTGATATTCACCCGATTTCGACGCTGAGTGTTTCGGAAACTTGATATTCATCAGTTTTCGCTAATGAGTGTTTCGAAAACTTTATTTTCTTGTTCATCAATTTTCGCCGATGAGTGTTTCGAAAACTTCATATTCAACAGTTTTTGCCAATGACTGTTTCGGGAACTTGATATTCATCAGCTTTCGCCAATGAGTGTTTCGAAAACTTAATTTTCTTGCTAATCAGTTTTTACCGATGAGTATTTAGAAAACTTGATATTCATCAGTTTTCGCCAGGGACTGTTTCGGAAACTTAATATTCATCAGTTTTGGCCAATGAGTGTTCCGAAAACTTGATTTTCATATTAATCAGTGGTCGCAGGTGAGTATTTCCAAAAGGTGTTACTCAACATTTTTTGCCAGTTAGTGTTTCGGAAACTTAATATTCATCAGTTTTCGCCAATGAGTGTTTCGAAATGTTGGTTTTCTTGTTAATCAATTGTTGCCGATGAGTGTTTGGAAAACCTGATATTCATCAGTTTTCGCCGGTGATTGTTTCGAAAACTTGATTTTCTTGTTAATCAGTTTTCGCATATGAGTGTTTCGAAAACTTGATTTTCGCCGATCAGTGTGTCGACAACTTGATATTCATCAGTTTTCACCAATGAGTGTTTCGAAGACTTGATATTCATCTGTTTTCGTCAAAGAGTGTTTCAAAAATCTTGATTTGTTTGTTGATTAGTTTTCGCTAATGAGTGTTTCGAAAACTTGATATTCATCAGTTTTCCTCGATGAGTGTTTCGGACACTTGATATTCATCAGTTTTCGCCGATGAGTGTTTCGAAAACTTGATTTTCCTGTTAATCAATTTTCGCCGATAAGTGTTTCGAGTTTCGAAAATTTGATTTTCTAGTTAATCAGTTTTCGCCGATGAGTGTTTCGAAAACTTGATATTCATCAGTTTTCGTCGAAGACTTTGTCGAAAACTTGATATTCTTCGGCTTTCGCCAATGAGTGTTTCGAAAACTTCATTTTCTTGTTAATCAGTCTTCGCCGATGAGTGTTCCAAAAACTTGATATTCATCAGTTTTCGCCGATGAGTGTTTCGAAAACTTGATATTCATCAGTTTTCGCTGAAGGCTGTGTCCAAAACTGGATTTTCTCCTTAATCAGTTTTTGCCGATGAGTGTTTCAAAAACTTGATATTCATCAGTTTTCGCTGATGAGTGTTTCGAAAACTTGATATTCATCAACTTTCACCAACGATTGTTTCAAAAACTTGATTTTCTTGTTAATCAGTTTTCGCCGATGAGTGTTTTGAAAACTTGATATTCGTCAGTTTTCACCGGTGAGTGTTTTGAAAACTTGATTTTCTTGTTAATCAGTTTTCGCTGATGAGTGTTTCGAAAACTTGATATTCATCAGTTTTCGCCGAAGACTGTGTCGAAAACGTGATATTCATCGGCTTTCGCCAACGAGTGTTTCGAAAACCTAATTTTCTTGTTAATCAGTCTTCGCCGATGAGTGTTTCTAAAACTTGATATTCATCAGTTTTCGCCGAAGGCTGTGTCAAAAATTGGATTTTCTCCTTAATCAGTTTTTGCCGATGAGTGTTTCAAAAACTTGATATTGATCAGTTTTCACTGATGAGTGTTTCGAAAACTTTTTATTCATCAGTTTTCGCCAATGAGTGTTTCGAAAACTTGATTTTCTTGTTAATTAGTTTTCGCCAATGTGTGTTACGAAAACTTCATATTCATCAGTTTTCCCCGATAAGTGTTTAGGAAACTTGATATTCATCAGTTTTCGCCAATGACTGTTTCGAAAACTTGATTTTCTTGTTAATCAGTAGTCGTCGATGAGTGTTTTGGAAACTTGATATTCATCACTTTTCGCAGATGAGTGTTTTGAAAACTTGATTTTCTTGTTTATCAATTTTCGCCGATGAGTGTTTCGAAAACGTGATATTCATCAGTTTTGGCCGTAGACTGTGTGCAAAACTGGATTTTCTCGTTAATCAGTTTTTTTGCCGATGAGTGTTTCAAAAACTTGATATTCATCAGTTTTCACTGATGAGTGTTTCGAAAACTTTTTATTCATTAGTTTTCGCCAATAGGTGTTTTGAAAACTTGATATTCATCAGTTTTCCCCGATGAGTGTTTCGAAAACTTGATATTCATCAATTTTCGGCAATGAGTGTTTCGAAAATATTATTTTCTTGTTAATCAGTTTTCGTCGATGAGTGATTCGAAAACTTGATATTGATCAGTTTTTGCCGGTAAGTGTTTTGAAAACATTATATTCTTGTTAATCAGTTTTCGCCGATGAGTCTTTCGAAAACATTATATTCATCAGTTTTCACCGATGAGTGTTCCGAAAACTTGATATTCATAAGTTTTCGCCAATGAGTATTTCAAAAACATGATTTTCTTGTTAATTAGTTTTCACAATGAGTGTTTCGAAAACTTTATATTGATCAGTATTCACCGGTGAGTGTTTCGAAAACTTGATATTTAATAGCTTTCACCAATGAGTGTTTCGAAAACTTATCTTTCTTGTTAATCAGTTTTCGCCGATGAGTGTTTCGAAAACTTGATATTGATCAGTTTTCGCTTGTTAGTGTGTCGAAAACATGATATTCATCGGTTTTCGCCAATGAGTGTTTCGAAAACATGATTTTCTTGTTAATCAGTTTTCTCCAATGATTGTTTCGAAAACTTGATATTCATCAGTTTTCCCCGATGAGCGTTTCGGAAACTTGATATTCATCAATTTTCGCGAATGAGTGTTTCGAAAACTTGATTTTCTTGTTAATCAGTTTTCCCCGATGAGTCTTTTGAAAACTTGATATTCATTTGTTTTTGCCGGTGAGTGTTTTGAAAACTTGATTTTCTTGTTAATCAATTTTCACCGATGAGTGTTTCGAAAACTCGATATTCATCAGTTTTCACCGATGAGTGTTTCGAAAACTTGATATTCATCAGTTTTCGCCAATGAGTGTTTCAAAAACTTGATTTTCTTGTTAATTAGTTTTCGCCAATGTGTGTTTCGAAAACTTGATTTTCATGTCAAACATTTTTCGCCGATGAGTGTTTCGAAAACTTAATATTCGTCAGTTTTCGTCGGTTAGTGTTTTGGAAACTTGATATTCATAAGTTTTCGCCAATGAGTGTTTCGAAAACTTGATTTTCTTTTTAATCAATTTTCGCCGGTGAGTGTTTCGAAAACTTGATATTCATCATTTTTCGCCTGTGAGTGTTTAGAAAACTTGATATTCATCAGTTTTTGTCGACGAGTGCTTCGAAAACTTTATTTTCAATTTTTTTGGCCAATGAGTGTTTCGAAAACTTGATTTTCTTGTTAATCAGTTTTCACCGATGAGTGATTCGAAAACTTGATATTTATAAGTTTTCACCGATGAGTATTTCAAAAACTTGATATTCATCAATTTTCGCCATTGAGTGTTTCAAAAACTTGATTTTCAAGTTAAATAGTTTTCGCCGATGAGTGTTTCGAAAAGTTGATTTTCTTTTTTAACAGTTGTCGTAGATGAGTGTTTTGAAAACTTGATATTCATCACTTTTCGCCAATGAGTGTTTCGAAAATTTGATTATCTTGTTAATCAGTTTTCGACGATGACTGTTTCGAAAACTTGATATTCATCAGTTTTCGCCGATGAGTGTTTCGAAAACTTGATATTCATCAGTTTTCGCCGATTAGTGTTTCTAAAATTTGATATTCATTAGCTTTCGCCAATGGATGTTTCGAAGACTTAATTTTCTTGTTAATCAGTTTTCGCCAATGAGTGTTTCAAAAACTTGATATTCACCAGTTTTCACCGATGAGTGTTTCGGAAACTTGATATTCATCCGTTTTGGCCAAAGAGTGTTTCGAAAACTTGATTTTCTTGTTTATCAGTTTTCGCCGATGAGTGTTTTGAAAACCTGATATTCATCAGTTTTCGCCGGTGAGTCCTTCGAAAACTTGATTTTCTTGTTAATCAGTTTTCGCCGATGAGTGTTTCGAAAACTTGATTTTCTTGTTTATCAGTTGTCGCCGATGAGTGTTTTGAAAACCTGATATTCATCAGTTTTCGCCAAGGAGTGTTTCGAAAACTTGATGATCTTGTTAATCAGTTTTCGCTGATGATTGTTACGAAAACTTGATATTTTTCAGTTTTTGCCAATGAGTGTTTCAAAAACTTGATTTTCTTGTTAATCAGTTTTTGTCAATGAGTGTATCGAAAACTTGGAATTCACTAATTTTTGCCGATGAGTGTTTCGAAAACTTTATTTTCTTGTTTATCAATTTTCGCCGATGACTGCTTTGAAAACATGATATTAATCAGTTTTCGTCAGTTAGTGTTTCAAAAACTTGATATTCTTCAGTTTTTGCCGGTGAGTGTTTCGAAAACTTTATTTTCTTGTTTATCAGTTTTCGCCGATGAGTGTTTTGAAAACTTGATATTCATCAGTTTTCGCCGATAAGTGTTTTGGAAATTTGATATTCATCAGTTTTTGCTAATCAGTGTTTCGAAAACTTGATTTTCTTGTTTAACAGTTGTCGCCAATGAGTGTTTTGAAAACCTTATATTCATCAGCTTTCGCCGGTGAGTAATTCGAAAACTTGATTTTCTTGTTAATCAGTTTTCGCCGATGAGTGTTTCGAAAACTTGATTTTCTTGTTTCACAGTTGTCGCCGATGAGTGTTTTGAAAACCTGATATTCATTAGTTTTCGCCGGTGAGTAATTCAAAAACTTGATTTTCTTGTTAATCAGTTTTCGCCGATGAGTGTTTTGAAAACTTGATTTTCTGGTTTATCAGTTGTCGCCGATGAGTGTTTTGAAAACCTGATATTCATCCGTTTTTGGCCAAGTCTAAAACAATCTCATGATATTCATGAGAAACAAAAGACAAGTCTAAAACAATCTCATGATTCACATACATAAATAAAAGATATTAATTATCTCTACTCCGGTAGATTAGAGCCACTAGTAGGTGGATCATTAGATGAAGTACTCTGCCCGTTTTTGGCCAAGAGTTGTTGCACAATTGTTTTAAGGTCTTGTATCTTCCTTTGCATATCTTCCTTATCTCGCTTGTCCTGTGCAACCACTTCCATTTGTTCAAAGCTATCTTCATTATTATTAGGGACGTAACTTGAACCTTGGGATGGTATAGAATGAGCAATTTGACTACTAATTATGGAACCCTCTCCAAAAATTGGCCGCGTCCATTTGTCCACATCAAATTTTCTTTTGCAACCTGCATAGTTCATGTATCAAATTTTCCCAAAATTTGGTCGCTCTCCCCAACCCTTAAATGCCAAAAAGAAAAACACAAATGCCATACCTGAATGAACAATTTTAGAAGAAAAAAATACCAAGTGTTAACTAAATGAACAATTTCTCTGTGATCATTGATCAATGATGATAAGTAGATGAGTAGATAATATATTTGCACATACGTTTTAAAAACAATTCCAAACCAAAATAAAGCGAATTTAAAAGAATTTAAATGTTTTAGTTTTGTAAAGGAATCAATATCAATTATCAAAAGAAAGGATGAAAGTTACTAACAAAGAAATTGCTTTCTGTTTGATTCATTGTTTTGGAATATTTATTATGCATAAGCTCCGACATTGAACCAAAGGTAGAATTTGTGTAAAACTTACAGCCTTCTGCAACGGATATTGGTTCATTCTAATTATTAATACATTTGAAGATCTGATAAAAAATTATATAGTAAAGACTGCATTGCAGTAGATAGTCGTGCTTTAGTGAAGAGTTATTTTCCTCCCAACTGTTACTCAAAGGATAGATTTATTTTTCAATTAATTGTTTTTTCCTGCCTCAGTATTCCAGAAGCCTACTGATTATGATAGCTTGTGTGTGAGAAAGAGCTAAAGAAAGAGGTTAGAGATGAGACAAAAATAAATTTATATAGTTTAAATATAAAGGGATACATCCAATTTAGTATTTGATGGAAGCCATCATAAGAAGTCCTACATCCCATAAATCAGCTTATTTGATGCCCTAAGCATTCTTATGAAGTTATTTTTTTAGAAAGCAGTAGCATAAGCAGACAAACTTCACAAAGGCATGCTTCTCTTAAAGATTCGTTTTTTATCAGTATTATAATATTTCATAGAATCTTAATGGAGAATTATCAAACTTAAATGATTTGTGATTATTAGGGATGGCAATCTTACCCGGACCTAACGGGTACCCGAAAAATTTACCCGTTGGGTCCGGGTCCGGGTCCAGGTATTGGAAAAAGGGGTCTGGGTGCGGGTTTAGAAATTTTAACGGGTAAAAGTCCGGGTCCGGGGACGGTTAAAGGTGTATTCACCCCGGACCCAGTGATATAATATATATAAAAATATTTTATATAAAAATATATTATATATCATTTCAAATTGTGTCTTTGAAGTTTGTTTTACTTCAACTTGAAAATAATTAAATTTATGAATGTGTGTTCAATTGATAAAAATAACATAAAGGTCTAGGTTAATAAAATTTTCAATGGATCAAGTAAAATATAAATAATTCTAGAATCATTTACTTCATTGACATCTAAAACATTCTTGCTCTCTCATCCTTTGAACATTGTCAACTTTCTCGTTGACTGGCTTTCTAAGGTCATGCTAAACATGTGTCAAAATGAAAGCTTTGGTAGTACAGTATATAACATTATTCAACCCTATCAAAATTTGAACCATAGCCTAAAGGAACTTACCTGCATGGCTGCATGTGATCAAGGCATAAAGTAAGACCAATGGGAAGGGAAATATGGAAGAAAAGAATATGCTATGTATCTGTCCACATCAAATTTTCTTTTGCAACCTACATTGTTCATGTATCGAATTTTCCCAAAAATTGGTCACTCTCACCAACCCTGAAATGCCAAAAAGAAAAACACAAATGCCATACCTAAAATTCAGTAAAATAATTTAGGCAAAAGTACCTTTCCTATCCCCAACGTTTGGGGGTACTGTCAGTTTCGCCCCTAACGTTTTTTAGTTGTCAATTGTACCCTTAACGTTTTACGTTTCTGCCAATGTCACCCTTTTCACTAACACCGTCAAATATTTAACAGATTTTGCTGACGTGGCATCCTATGTGGCAAAACGTTTCTTTTTTCTGTCAATTGTAACCCTAACGTTTTACATTTCTGCCAATGTCACCCTTTTCACTAACACCATCAAATATTTAATTGCAATTTTTCTAGTAGTCATCCCTAAACTCTAGACCCTAAACCCTAGTCTCTAAACCCTAAACCATAAAACCTAAACCCTAAACCCTAAGTCCTAAACCCTATGTCTTAAACCCTAAGTCCTAAATCCTATGCCCTAAGCCCTAAACCCTAAATCCAAAACCCTAGACCCTAAACCCTAAACCCTAGATCCTAAACCCAAAATTGCCAAACCCTAAACCCAAAACCCTAAATCCTAGACCCTAATACCTAAACCCTAAACCCTAAACAACTAACCCTGAACCCTAAATCCTAAACCATAAACCCTAAATCGTAAACCCTAAATTGTAAACCCAAAACCCAAAACCCAAAACCCAAAACCCCATACCCTAAACTTTAAAGACTAGATCGTAAACCCTAAACCCTGAAATCTAAACCCTAAATCCTAAACCATAATCCATAAAACCTAGACCCTAACCCAACACCCTAAATCTTAAACCCAAGACCCTAAACCCTAAACCCTAGACCCTAAAACCTAGAGCCTAACTCTAAACCCTAGATCCTAAACGTTAAAATCGTAAACCCTAAACCCAAAATCCTAAACCCTAAAACCTAAACCTTAACGCCCAAATCATAAACCATAAACCCTAGACCCTATACCATAACCCCTAGACCCTAAACCCTAGAACCTACACCCTAGACCCTAAACATTAAACCCGAAACCCAAACCTCTAAACCCTAAACCCAAAACCCAAAACACTAAAACCTAAACCCTAAACCCTAAACCCTAAACCCTAAACCCTCAACCCTAAACTCTAAACCCTAAACCCTAAACCGTAAACCCTTGACCCTAAACCCTAAACCCTAAACCTTAAACCCTAAACCCTAAACCCTAAACCCTAAACTCTAAACCCTAAACCCTATGCCCAAAGACCAAAGCCCTAAACCCTAAACCTTAAACCCTAGACCCTAGACCCTAAACCTTAAACCCTAGACTCTAAACCCTAAACAATAAACCCTAAACCCTAAACCTTAGACCCTAAACCCTAAGTCATAAACCCTATCTCCTAAACCCTTAGCCCTAAGCCCTAAACCCTAAACCCTAGACCCTAAACCCTAAACACTAAACCCTTGACCCTAAAACCCAAAACGCCAAACCCTAAAGCCTAAAGCCTAAACTCTAGACCCGAAATGTTAAAACCCAAAACCCTATACCCTACACCTTAAACCTCAAAACCTAAACCCTAAATCCTGAAGCCTAAATCATACTCCTTAAACCCTAGACCTCATACCCTAAACCCTAAAACCATCAACCCTAAACCCTAGAACTAGACCCTAGACCCTAAACCCTAAACACTGAACCCAAATCCAAAACTATAAACCCTAAACCCAAAACCCTAAATGCAAAACCCTAAACCCTAAACCCTAAACCCTAAAACCTAAACCCTAATCTCTAAACCCTAAACCCTCAACCTTAACGCTGAACCCTAAATCCTTAACCTTAAACCCTATACTCTAAACCCTAAAGCCTAAACCCTAATCCATAAACCATAAACCGTAAAACCTAAATCCTAAATCTTAGACCCCAAACCCTAAACTCTAAACCCTAAACCCTAAACTCTATACCCTAAACCCTAAACCCAAGACCCTAAACCCTAAACCCTAAACCCTAAACCCTAAACCCTAAACCCTAAACCCTAGACCCTAAACCTTAAACCCTAGACCCTAGACCCTAGATCCTAAACCCTAAACCTTAAACCCTAGTCCTTATACCCTAAACCCTAAACCCTAAAACCTAAACACTAACCCAAAACCCTAAACCCTAGACCCTAGACCCTAAACCCCAGACCTTAAATCCTAAACCCTAAACCCTATACTCGAAACCCTAAACCCTAAACCATAAACCCTAATCCCTAAACCCTAGGCCCTAAACCCTAAACTCTAAACCCTAGACCCCTAAACCCTAAACCCTAATCCCTAAACCCTAGACCCTAAACCCTAATCCCGAAACCTTAAACACTAAAACCCTAAACCCTAAACCCTAAATCCTAACTCTAACGTTATACCATAAAACCCTAAACCCTAGACCCAGAGCCAAAACCCTAGACCATAAACCCAAGACCCTAGACCCTAAAGCCTAAACCCTGGACACTAAACCCAATATCCCTAAACCCAAAACACTAAACCCTAAACCCTAAACCCTGAACCCTAGACCTTAAACCCAGAAACCCTAAATCTTAAAATCCTGAAACCCTAAACCCAAAACCCTAAACTCTAAACCCTAAACCCTAAACCTAAAACCCAAAATCCTAAACCCCAAACCGTAGACCCTAAACCCTAAAACCCTAAAGCCAAAACCGTAAACCTTAAACCCTAAAACAGAAACCCTAAACACTAGACCCTAAATTCTAAACCCTAGAACGTAGACCCTAAACCCTAGACCCTAAACCGTAAACCGTAGACCTTAAACCCTCAACCCTAGACCCTCAACCCTAAACCCTCAACCATAAGCCTTAAACCCTAAACCCTAAACCCGAAACCCTAAACCATAAACTCTAAACCCTAAGCCCTAAGCCATAAGCCATAAACCCTAAACCCTAGACCCTAAACCCTAAACCATAAACCCTAGACCCTAAACCCTAAACCTTATACCGTAAACCCTAAGTCCTAAACCCTAAACCCTAAACCCTAGATCCAAGATACTAAACCCTAGACCCTAAATGCTAAACCCTAAACCCTACACCAAAAACCCTAAACCCTAAAAACTAAACTCTAAACCATAAACTCTAGACCCTAAACCCTAGGACTTAAACCCAAAACCATAACCCTGAAGCCTAAATCTTAAACCTTAAACCCTAAACCCTAAACTCTAAACAATATACAGTGAACCCTAATTCCTAAACCCTAGACCCTAAATCCTAAACCCTAGAACTTAAACCCTAAACCCTAGATCCTAAACGTTAAATCCCTAAACCCTAAACCCAAAACCCAAAAACCTAAAACCTAAACCCTAAAGCCTAAACCCTAGACCCTATTCCCTAAACCCTAAACCCTAAACCCTAGACCATAGACCCAAAACCCTAAACCCAAAACCCAAAACCCAAAACCCTAAACCCTAAACCGAAAATCCAAAACCCTAGACACTAAAACTTAGACCCTTAACCCTAAACCCTAAATCGCAAACCTTGAACTCAAGACACTAGTCCCTAAACCCCAAACCCTTAATCTTGAACCTTAAAGTCTAAACCTAAAGCCTAAACCCTAGACCCTAAACCCTAAACCATAAACCTTAAACCTTAAACCCAAGACCGTAGACCCTAAACTCTAAACCCTAAACCCTAAGCCCTAACCTTAAAACCTAAACCCTAAACCCTAAACCCTAAGCCCTAAGCCCTAAGCCCTAACCCCTAAGCCCTAAGCCCTAAGCCCTAAGCCCTAAACCCTAAACCCTAAACCCTAGACCCTAGACCCTAAACCATAAACCTAAAATCGCTATTCCTTAAACCCTAAAACCTAAACCCTAAACCATAAACCCTAAATCGTAAACCCTAAACCCTAAACATTAAACCCTAAACCATAAACAATAAACCCTAAACCATAGACCTTAAACCCTAAGTTCTAAATCCTGAACCCTAAACCCTAAGCCCAAAGCCCTAAACCCTATACCCTAGACCCTAGACCCTAAACCCAAAACCCTAGATTCTAAACCCAAAAATGCTAAACCCTAAATCCTAAACACTAAAACCTAAACCCTAGACCCTAAACGTTAAAACCCTAAACCCTAAACCCAAAACAGTAAACCCTAAAACCGAAACCCTAAGCCCTAGAGTTTAAATCATAAACCCTAAACCCTAAGCCCTATACCCTAAACATTAAACCATAAACCATAAACCCTAAACCCTAAACCGTAGACCTTAAACCCTAAGTTCTAAATCCTAAACCCTAAACCCTAAGCCCAAAGCCCTAAACCCTAAACCCTAAACCCTAGACCCTAAACCTAAAACCCTAGACCCTAAACCCAAAAATGCTAAACCCTAAACCCTAAACGCTAAAACATAAACCCTAGACCCTAAACGTTAAAACCCTAAACCCTAAACCCAAAACAGTAAACTCTAAAACAGAAACCCTAAACCCTAAGGTTTAAATCATAAACCCTAAACCGAAGACCCTATACCCTAAACCCTAAAACCCTAAACCCTAAACCCTAGAACCTAGAACCTAGAACCTAGACCTTAGACCCTAAACCCTAAACCCTAGACCTTATACCCTAAACCCTAAAACCTAAACACTAAACCCTAAAGCCTAGACCCTAGAGCTTAAACCCTAGACCCTAAACCCAAGACCCTAAACCCTAAAGCCTAAAGCCTAAACCCTAGACTCTAAACCCAATATCCCTAAATCTTAAACCCAAAACACTAAACCCTAAACCATAAACCATAAACCCTAAACCCTGAACCCAAGACCCTAAACCCTAATCCTGAAACTCAAAACCCAAAACCGTACACTCTAAACCCTAAACCTAAAACCTTAAATCGTAAACCGTAAACCATAGACCTTAGACCCTAGAGCCTAAACCCTAAACCGTAGACCCTAAACCCTAAAACCCTAAATCCTAAACCCTAAAGCCAAAACCCTAAACCTTAAACACTAAACCCTAGACCCTAAATCCTAAACCCTAGACCCTAGACCCTAAACTCTAGACCCTAAACCTCAGACCTTACACCCTAAACCCTAAACCCTAGACCCTAAACCGTAAACCGTAGACCTTAAACCCTAGACTATAAATCATAAACCCTAAACCCTAGACCCTCAACCCTAAACCCTCAACCATAAGCCCTAAACCCTATACCCTAAACCCTAAACCCTAAGCCCTAAGCCCTAAGCCTTAAGCCATAAACCCTAAACCCTAAGCCATATACCTTAAACCCTAAGTCCTACACCCTAGACCCTAAACGCTAAACCCTAAACCCTACACCCAAAAACCCTAAACCCTAAAACCTAAACCCTAAACCATATACTCTAGACCTTAAATCCTAGGTCTTAAACCCTAAACCTTAACCCTGAACCCTAAATCGTAAACCCTAAACCCTAAACCCTTTACCCTAAACTCTAAACACTATACCGAAAACCGTAAACCCTAAACCATACATCCTAAACCATAATCCCCAAACCCTAGACCCTAAACCAGCACCGTAAATCATAAACCCTAGACCCTAAACCCTCAACCTTGAAGCCTAAACCCTAAACCCTTGATCCTAAACGTTAAAACCCTAAACCCCAAATCCTAAACCCTAAACCTTAAATCCTAATGCCAAAATCATAAACCATAAACCCTATACCATATTCCCTAATCCCTAAAACCCAAAACCCAAAACCCTAAACCCTAAACCCTTACACACTAGACCATAAACCCTAAACCCTAAATCCGAAACCCGAAACTCTAAGCCCTAAACCCTAAACCCTAAACCTTAAACCCTAAACCCTAAACCCTTAATCTCAAACCCAAAACTCTAAACCCTAAACCCTAAACTCTAGGCCCTAAAACCTAAACCCTAAACCTTAAACCCAAGACCCTAGACCCTAAACTCTAAACCCTAAACCTTAAGGCCTAACCTTAAGCCCTAAACCCTAAACCATAAACGCTACACCCTAAGCCCTAAGCCCTAAGCCCTAAACCCTAAACCCTAGACCCTAAACCCTAAACCCTAAACCTAAAATTGCCATTCCCTAAACCCTAAACCCTAAACCCTAAACCCTAAACCCTAAACCTTAGACCTTAATCCCTAAGTCCTAAATACTAAACCCTAAACCTTAAGCATTAAGCCCTAAGCCCTAAACCCTAAACCCTAACCTTAGACCCTAGACCCTAACCCCAAAACCCTAGACCCAAAACCCAAAAATGCTAAACCCTAAACCCTAAACCCTAAACCGTAACCCTAAACCCTAGACCGTAAATGTTAAAACCCTAAACCCTAAACCCAAAACAGTAAACCCTAAAACCGAAACCTTAAACCTTAAAGCTTAAATCATAAACCATAAACCCTAGACCCTATACCCTAAACCCTAAAACCCTAAACCCTAAACCCGAGAACCTACACCTTAAACCCTAAATACTAAACCCTGAACCCGAAGCCCAAAACTCTAAACCCTAAAGCCTAAAACCTAAACCCTAAACCAAAAACACTAAAACCTAAACCCTCAAACCTAAACCCTAAATCATAAACCATAAACCCTAGACCCTAGACCCTAGACCCTAAACTCTAATCCCTAAACCTTAAACACTAAAACCCTAAACCCTAAACCCTAAATCCTAACACTAACCTTAAACCATAAAACCCTAAACCCTAAACCCTAGTACCTAAACCCTAGACCCTAAACCCAAGACCCTAGACCCTAGACCCTAGCGCCTAAACCCTAAATCCCTAAACCCTAAACCCAAAACTCGAAACTCTAAACCCTAAACCCTAGACCATAAACACTGAACCCCTAAACCCTGAAACCCTAATCCCAAAACCCAAAACTCTAAACCCTAAACCCTAAACTAAAGCCCTAAATACTAACCCTAGACCCTAGACCCTAGAGGTTAAACCCTAAACCGTAGACCCTAAACCCTAAAACTCTAAATGCTAAACAGTAAAGCAAAATCCCTAAACCGAAAACCCTAAACCTGAAACCCTAAACAGTAGACCCTAAATCAAAAACCCTAGACTGTAGACCCTAAACCCTAGACCTTACACCCTAAACCCTAAACACTAGACCCTAAATCGTAAACCCTAGACCTTAAACCCTAGACCATTAATCATAAACCCTAAACCCTAGACCCTCAACCCTAACCCTTAACCCTAAGTCCTGAACCCTAAACCCTAAACCCTATGCCCTAAGCCCTAAACCCTAAACCCTAGACCCTAAACCCTAAACACTAAACAATAAACCCTATACCCTAAACCCTAAACCTTATACCGTAAACCCTAAGTCCTAAACCCTAGACCCTAAACCCAAGACCCTAAATGGAAAACCCTCAACCCAACACCCAAAAACCCTAAACCCAACACCCAAAAACCCCAAACCGTAAACCCTAAATCGTAGGACCTAAACCCTAAACACTAAACCCTATACCATAAACTCTAAATAGTAGATCGTAAACCCTAAACCCTAAACCCTAAATCCTAAACCATAATCCCTAAACCCAAGACCCTAAACGCAGCACCCTAAATCCTAAACCCTAGACCTTAGACCCTAGACCCTAGACCCTAAACCCTTGCCCCTAAACTCTAAACCCTAGATCCTAAACGTTAAAACCCAAAACCCAAAACCCTAAACCTAAAAACCTAAACCCTAAACCGTAACGCCTATATCATAAACCATATACCCTAGACCCTATACCCTAAACCCTAAAACCCTAAACCCAAAACCCTAGACCCTAAACCCTAGAACCTACACCCAAGACCCGAAACCCTGAACTGAAAACTCTAATCCCTAAACCATAAACCATAAACCCAAAAACCTAAACCCTCAACCATAAACCCTAAATCTTAAACCCTAACCCTATACCCTAGACCATCAATCCTAAACCCAAAATCTCAAACCCTAAAGCCTAAACCATAGACCCTAAACCCTAAACCATAAACCTTAAAGCCAAGACCCCATACCCTAAACTCTAAACCCTAAAGCCTAAGCCCTAAAGCCTAAGCCCTAAACCCTAAACCCTAAGCCCTAAGCGCTAAGCCCTAAACATTAAACCCAAAACCCTGAACCCTACACCATAAAACCTAAACCCTAAACCCTAAACCCTAGACATTAAACCCTAAATCCTAGACCCTAAACCCTAAACCTAAAATCACCATTCCCTAAACCCTAAACCCTAGACCCTAAACCCTAAACCCTAAACCCTAGACACCAAACCCTAAACCATAAAATTTCGACCTTAAACCCTAAGTCCTAAAACCTAAACCCTAAGCCCTACACCCTAAATCCTAGACCCTAAATCCAAAACCCTAGACCCTAAACCGAAAAAAGCCAAACCCTAAACCCTAAACCCTAGACCCTAAACGTTAAAACCCTGAACCCTAATCCCAAAACAGTAAAACCACAAACCGAAACCCTAAACCCTAAAGCTTAAATCATAAACCCTAAACCCTAAACCCTAAACCTTAGACCTTAATCCCTAAGTCCTAAATACTAAACCCTAAACCTTAAGCATTAAGCCCTAAGCCCTAAACCCTAAACCCTAACCTTAGACCCTAGACCCTAACCCCAAAACCCTAGACCCAAAACCCAAAAATGCTAAACCCTAAACCCTAAACCCTAAACCGTAAACCCTAAACCCTAGACCGTAAATGTTAAAACCCTAAACCCTAAACCCAAAACAGTAAACCCTAAAACCGAAACCTTAAACCTTAAAGCTTAAATCATAAACCATAAACCCTAGACCCTATACCCTAAACCCTAAAACCCTAAACCCTAAACCCGAGAACCTACACCTTAAACCCTAAATACTAAACCCTGAACCCGAAGCCCAAACTCTAAACCCTAAAGCCTAAAACCTAAACCCTAAACCAAAAACACTAAAACCTAAACCCTCAAACCTAAACCCTAAATCATAAACCATAAACCCTAGACCCTAGACCCTAGACCCTAAACTCTAATCCCTAAACCTTAAACACTAAAACCCTAAACCCTAAACCCTAAATCCTAACACTAACCTTAAACCATAAAACCCTAAACCCTAAACCCTAGTACCTAAACCCTAGACCCTAAACCCAAGACCCTAGACCCTAGACCCTAGCGCCTAAACCCTAAATCCCTAAACCCTAAACCCAAAACTCGAAACTCTAAACCCTAAACCCTAGACCATAAACACTGAACCCCTAAACCCTGAAACCCTAATCCCAAAACCCAAAACTCTAAACCCTAAACCCTAAACCTAAAGCCCTAAATACTAAACCCTAGACCCTAGACCCTAGAGGTTAAACCCTAAACCGTAGACCCTAAACCCTAAAACTCTAAATGCTAAACAGTAAAGCAAAATCCCTAAACCGAAAACCCTAAACCTGAAACCCTAAACAGTAGACCCTAAATCAAAAACCCTAGACTGTAGACCCTAAACCCTAGACCTTACACCCTAAACCCTAAACACTAGACCCTAAATCGTAAACCCTAGACCTTAAACCCTAGACCATTAATCATAAACCCTAAACCCTAGACCCTCAACCCTAACCCTTAACCCTAAGTCCTGAACCCTAAACCCTAAACCCTATGCCCTAAGCCCTAAACCCTAAACCCTAGACCCTAAACCCTAAACACTAAACAATAAACCCTATACCCTAAACCCTAAACCTTATACCGTAAACCCTAAGTCCTAAACCCTAGACCCTAAACCCAAGACCCTAAATGGAAAACCCTCAACCCAACACCCAAAAACCCTAAACCCAACACCCAAAAACCCCAAACCGTAAACCCTAAATCGTAGGACCTAAACCCTAAACACTAAACCCTATACCATAAACTCTAAATAGTAGATCGTAAACCCTAAACCCTAAACCCTAAATCCTAAACCATAATCCCTAAACCCAAGACCCTAAACGCAGCACCCTAAATCCTAAACCCTAGACCTTAGACCCTAGACCCTAGACCCTAAACCCTTGCCCCTAAACTCTAAACCCTAGATCCTAAACGTTAAAACCCAAAACCCAAAACCCTAAACCTAAAAACCTAAACCCTAAACCGTAACGCCTATATCATAAACCATATACCCTAGACCCTATACCCTAAACCCTAAAACCCTAAACCCAAAACCCTAGACCCTAAACCCTAGAACCTACACCCAAGACCCGAAACCCTGAACTGAAAACTCTAATCCCTAAACCATAAACCATAAACCCAAAAACCTAAACCCTCAACCATAAACCCTAAATCTTAAACCCTAAACCCTATACCCTAGACCATCAATCCTAAACCCAAAATCTCAAACCCTAAAGCCTAAACCATAGACCCTAAACCCTAAACCATAAACCTTAAAGCCAAGACCCCATACCCTAAACTCTAAACCCTAAAGCCTAAGCCCTAAAGCCTAAGCCCTAAACCCTAAACCCTAAGCCCTAAGCGCTAAGCCCTAAACATTAAACCCAAACCCTGAACCCTACACCATAAAACCTAAACCCTAAACCCTAAACCCTAGACATTAAACCCTAAATCCTAGACCCTAAACCCTAAACCTAAAATCACCATTCCCTAAACCCTAAACCCTAGACCCTAAACCCTAAACCCTAAACCCTAGACACCAAACCCTAAACCATAAAATTTCGACCTTAAACCCTAAGTCCTAAAACCTAAACCCTAAGCCCTACACCCTAAATCCTAGACCCTAAATCCAAAACCCTAGACCCTAAACCGAAAAAAGCCAAACCCTAAACCCTAAACCCTAGACCCTAAACGTTAAAACCCTGAACCCTAATCCCAAAACAGTAAAACCACAAACCGAAACCCTAAACCCTAAAGCTTAAATCATAAACCCTAAACCCTAAACCCTACATCCTAGACCTTAGACCCTAAACCCTAAACCCTGAACCCAAAACCCAAAACTCTAAACCCTAAACCCTAAACACTAAAACCTAAACCCTCAACCCTAAAGCCTAAATCATAAACACTAAACCCTATAACGTAAACCCTAAACCCTAAAGTCTAAACCCAAAATTCTAAACCATAGACCCTAAACCCTAAACCCTAAACCTTAAACCCTAGATCCTGGACCCAAAACCCTAAACCCAAAACCCTAAGCCCTAAACCCTAAACCTTAAATCCTAAATCCTAAACCCTAAACCCTAAACCCTAAGTATTAAGCCCTAAACCCTAAACCCTAAACCATATACCCTAGACCATAAACCCTAAACCTTAGACCCTACACCCTAAATCCTAAACCCTAAACCCTAAACCCTAAATCCTAAACCCTCAACTCTAAGCCATAAACCCTAAGCCCTAAACCCTAGACCCTATACCCTAAACCAAAAGTCCTAAACCCTAAACCCTATACCTTAGACCCTAAACCCTACACCCTAAAGGCTAAACCCTAAACCCTAAACTCAAAAACCCTAAATCCTAAAACCTAAACCCTAAACTCTAGACCTTAAAACCCAGGCCCTAAACCCTAAACACTAAAACATAAACCCTAAACCCTAAACAATAAACAATAAACCCTAAGTCCTAACCCTGAACCCTAAATCCTAAACCCTAAACCCTAAACCCTAAACTTGAACCCTAAACCCAAAACCAAAAACCATAAACCCTATAACCGAAACTCTAAACTCTAGACCATAAGCCCTAAACCCTAAACCCTGAAGCCTAAATCCTAAACCATAATCACTAAACCCTAGACCCTAAACCCAGCACCCTAAATCCTAAACCCTAAACCCTAGACCCTAAACTCCAAAACCATAAACCCTAGACCATAAACCCTAAACCTTATACCGTAAACCTTAAGTCCTAAACCCTAAACCCTAGACCTTAGACCCTAAACCCTAGACCCTAAAAGCTAAACCCTAACCCTAAAGCCAAAAACCCTAAACCCTAAAACCTAAACCCTAAACTCTAGACCCTAAATCCTAGGACCTAAACCATAACCCTGAACCTAAATCCTAAACCATTAAACCCTAAACCCTAAACCCTAAATGCTAAAACCTAAACCCTAAACCCTAAGCCTTAAACCCTATACCCTAAACTCTAAACACTAGATTGTAAACCGTAAACCCTAAACCCTAAATCCAAACCTATAATCCCTTAACCCTAACTCTTAAACCCAGCACCCTAAACCCAAAACCCTAGAACTTATACCCTAAACCCTAGATCTTAAACGTTAAAACCCTAAACCCAATACCCAAAACCCTAAAACCTAAATCCTAAACCCTAACGCCTAAATTATAAACCATAAATCCTATACCCTATACCTTAAACCCTAAAACCCTAAACCCAAAACCCTAGACCCTAAACCTTAGAACATACACCCTAGACCCTAAACCCTAAACTCGAAACCCAAAACTCTAAACCCTAAACCCTAAACCCAAAACCCAAAAGCCTAAGCCCTAAACCCTCAACCCTAAACCCTAAATTATAAACCCTAAACCCTAAACCTTAAACCTTAAGCCCTAAACCCCAAGTCTTAAACCCTAAGTCCTAAACCCTAAACCCTAAGCCCTAAGGCCTAATCCCTAAACCCTAAACCCTAAAACCTAAACCCTAGACCCTAGACCCTAAACCCTAGACCCGAAACCAAAAAATGCCAAACCTTTAACCCTAAACCCTCGACCCTAAACCCTAAACCCCAAACCTTAGACCCTAAACCTTAAGTCCTAAACCCTAAACCCTAAACCCAAGATCTTAGACCCTAAACCCTAAGTCCTAGAACCTAAACCCTAAGTCCTAACCCCTAAACCCTAAACCCTATATCTTAAACCCTAAACCCTAAACCCTATTCCCAAAACTCTAAACCCTAGACCGTAAACCCTAAACTCTAAACCCTAAATCCTAAACCATAATCCCTAAACCCTAGACCTTAAACCCAGCACCCTAAATCCTAAACCCAAAACCCTAAACCCTAAACCCTAGACCCTAAACGTTAAAACATTAAACCCTAACCCCAAAACCCTGAACCCTAAAAACTAAAGCCTAAAGCCTAAAGCCTAAATCATAAACCCTAAGCCATAGACCCTATACCCAAAACCCTAAAACTGTAAACCCTAGTCCCTAAACCCTAGAACCTAGACCCTAGACCCTAACCCCTAAACCCTAAAGCCTATACCCAAAACCCATAACTCTAAACCCAAAACCCTAAACCCAAAACACAAGACCCTAAACCCTAATATCTAAACCCTAAACCCTAAACCCTAAACCCTAAACCCTAAACCCTAGACCTTAGACCTTAAACCCTAAACCCTAAAGCCTAAACCCTAGACCCTAAACACTAGACCTTAAACCTTAAATCCTAAACCCTAAACCTTAACCCCTAAACCTAAACCCTAAACCCTAAACCATAAACCCTAAGTCCTAAGCCCTAAACCCTACACCATAGACCCTAGACCCTAAACCCTAAACCCAAAATTGCCAAACCGTAAACCGTAAACCCTAATCCCTAAAAACCTAAACCCTAAGCCTTAAACCCTAGACCCTATACCCTAGGCTCTAAACACTAAACCCTAAACCCTAAACCCAAAACCCAAAAACCCTAAACCCAAAACCCTAAGACCGAAACCCCAAACCATAAACCCTTAGCTCTAGACCCTAGACCCTTAAACTTAAAACCTAAACCTTAAACCCAAAAATCCTAAACCCTAAACCCTAAACCCTAAACCTAAAACCTAAACCCTAAAACCTAAACCCTAAACCCTAAATCATAAACATTAAACCCTAAATCCTAAACCTTAAACCCTAAACCCTATACCCTAAAATCCAAAACACCAAAGTCTAAACCCTAAACCCTAAACCATAAACCTTACACCTTAGACCCCAAAACCCAAATCCCAAACCCTAAACCCTAGACACGAAACCCAAAAACCTAAACCTTAGACCCTAAACCCTAGACCCAACACACTAGACCCTAGACCCTAAACCTTAAACCCTAGACCTTAAACCCTAAACCCTAAAACCCAAACACTAAACCCTAGACCTTAAAGCCTAAACCCTAAACCCTAAACCCTAGACCCTAAACCAGGAAACCCTACACTGTAATCCCTAAACCCTAAACCCAAAACGCTAAACTCTGAACCCCAACTGCTAAACCCAGAACCTTAAATCCTAAACCCTAAACCCTAGATCCTAAACCATAGACCCGAAACATTAAAACCCTCAACCCAAAACCAAAAACCCTAAAACCTAAACACTAAACTTAAATCATAAACCCTAAACCCTAGACCTATACCCTAAACCCTAAAACAGTAAACCCAAAACCCTAGACCCTAGAACCTAGACCATAAACCCTAAACCCTAACCCCAAAACCCAAAACCCAAAACGCTAAACCCTAAAACCAAAACCCCAAACCCTAAACCCTAAACCGTAAAACCTAAACTCTCAACCCTAAACCTTAAATCATAAACCCTAAACCCTAGACCCTAAACCGTAAACCTGAAATCTTAAACCCTAAACTCTAAACCGTAAACCCTAAACCCTAAACCCTCAACCCTAAACCCTAAATCATAAACCCTAAATCCTATCAACCCTAAACCCTAAACCCTAAATCTTAAACCCTAAACTCTAAAGCCTAAAGCCTAAACCATAGACCCTAGACCCAAAACCCTAAACCCTAAACCCTAAACCCTAAACCCTAAACCCTAAACCCTAAGCCCTAAACCCTAAACCCTAAACCCTAGACCCTAGATCCAAAACCCTAAACCCAAGAACTAAAACCCAAAATCGCCAAACCCAAAACCCTAATCCCTAAACCCTAGAACCTAGTCCCTAGACCCTGAACCCTAAAGCCTAGACCCAAAACTATAAACCGTAAACCTTAAACCCTAAACCCTAAACCCTAATACCTAAACCCTCAACCATAAACCCTGAATCATAAACCTTATACCCTATACCCTAGACCCTAAACCCTAAACCCTAAATCTTAAACCCTAAACTCTAAACGCTAAAGCGTAAATCCTAGACACTAAACCCTAAACCCTAAACCTTAGACCCTCGACCCTCGACCCTAAATCCTAAAGCTAAGCCCTAAACCCTAAACCCCCAAACCTAAACCCTAAACCCTAAACCCTAAACCCTTAGCCCAAAACCCTAAACCATAAACCCTAGACTCTAGACCCTAAACCCTAAACCCTAGACCTTAGACCCTAAACCAAAAAGCTCAAACTCTAAACCCTAAACCCTAAGCCCTAAACCCTACACCCTAGACCCTAAACCCTAAACCATAAACCCTAAACCCTAAGCCTTTGACCTTAATCCATATGTTCGAAACCGTAAACCATAAATCCTAGATCCTAGACCCTAAATGCTAAACCCTAAACCCTAAACCCAAAAATCCTAAACCCTAAAACCTAAACCTTAAGCCCTAAACCCTAAACCTTAGACCCTAGACCCTAGACCCTAGACCCTAAATGCTAAACCCTAAACCCTAAACCCTAAACCCAAAAACCCTAAACCGTAAGACCGAAACCCTAAACCCTAAACCCAAAACCCTAGACCCTAGACCCTAAATCGTAAAACCTAAACCCTAAACCCAAAAACCCTAAACCCTAAAACCTAAACCTAAAAGCTAAACCATAAACCCTAAACCCTAAACCTTAAACACTAAACCCAAAAATCTTCAACCCAAAACCCTAAACTCTAATCACTAAACCCTAAACCCTAAACCCTACACCCTAAACCCGTGACACTAAACCCTAAAACCTAAACCTTAGACCCTAAACCCTAAACCCTACTCCCTAGACCCTAGACCCTAGACCCTAGACCCTAAACCCTAAACCCTAGACCTTAAATCGTAAACCCTAAAACCTAAACATTAAACCCTAAATACTAGACCCTAAATCCTAAACCCTAAACCCTGTACCGTAGACCCTAAACCCTATACGCTAAACCCTAAATTCTAAACCCTAAACCCTATACCATAAACCCTAAACCTTATACCCAAAACAAGGAAAACCCTACACCGTAATCTTTAAACCCAAAACCCAAAACCCTAAACTCTAAACCCTAACCCCTAAACCGAGAACCTTAAATCCTAAACCCTAAACCCTAGACACTAAACGTTAAAACTCTAAACCCTAACCCCTAAATCCTAAAACCTAAAGCCTAAATTATAAACCCTAAACACTTGACCCTATACCCTAAACCCTAAAACCCTAAACCCTAGATCCTAGACCCTAAACCCTAAACCCTAACCCCAAAATGCAAAACCTACAACTCTGAACCCTAAACCCTAAACCCAAAACCCTAAACCCTAAACCCTAAAACCTATACTCTAAACCCTAAAACCCAAATCATAAACCCTAAACCCTGGACCCTAGACCCTAAACACTAAACCCTAAATCATATTTCCTCCACCCTAAATCCTAAATCATAAACCCTAAACCCTATATCCTCAACCCTAAACCCTAAACCCTAAATCTTAAACCTTAAACTCTAAACTCTAAACCCTAAAGCCTAAACCATAGACCCTAAACCCTAAACCCTAAATCGTAAACCCTAGACACTAGACCCTAAACCCTAAACCTTAAACCCTAAACCCTTAATCCTAAACCCTAAATCCTAAACCCTAAACCCTAAGTCCTAAGCACCAAACCCTAAACCCAAGACCCTAGACCGTAAACCCAAATCCCTAGACCCTAAACCAAAAATCGCCAAACCCTAGACCCTAAACCCTAAACCCTAAACCCTAAGCCCTAGACCTTAAACCCTAGACACTAAATGCTGAACCCTAAACCCTAAACCCTAAAACTTAAGCCCTAAGCCCTAGACCCTAAACCTTAGACCCTAAATGCTAAACCCTAAACCCCAAACCCAAAAACCCTAAACCCTAAAACCTAAACCCTAAACCCAAAACTCTAGACCCTAAATTGTAGGCCCTAAACCCTAAAACCTAAACCATAAACCCTAAACCGTAACCCTGAACCCTCAATCTGAAACCCTAAACCCTAAATCCTAAACCCTCAACCCTAATTCTTAAACCTTAAACCTTAAACCCTAAACCCTAAACCATATACCCTAAACTCTAAACCCTAGACCGTAAACCCTAAACCCTAAACCCTAAATCGTAAACCATAATCCCTAAACCTTATGCTATAAAACCAGCACACTAATTCCTAAACCCTAAACCCTAGACCCTAAACCCTAGACCCTAAACGTTAAAACCATAAACCTTAAACCCTAAAACCTAAACCCTCAACCGTAAACCCTAGACCCTATACCCAAAACTCTAAAACCCTAAACACTAGACCCTAAAGCCTAGAACCTAGACCCTAGACCCTAAACCCTAAACCCTAAACCCAAAACCTAAAACTCTAAACCCCTAACCCTAAACCCTAATACCTAAACCCTTAACCCTAAACCTTAAACCCTAAAGCCTAAACCCTAGACCCAAAACCCAAAACCCAAAACCCTAAACCAAAAATCCTAGACGCTAGACCTAAACCCTAGACCTATGCCCTAAACCATAAACCCTAAACCCTATACCCTAAACCCGAAACCCTACGCCTTAAGCCCATAACCCTAAACCCTAGACCCTAAACCCAAAATCGCCAAACCTTAAACCCTAAAAACCCTAAAACCTAAACCCTAAACCCTAAACCCGAAACCCTAGACTCGAAACCCTAAACCATAAACCCTAAACCCTAAACCTTTGACCCTAATCCCTTTGTCCTAAACCCTAAACCCTAGACCTTAGACCCTAAATGCTAAACCCCAAACCCTAAACCCTAAAACATAAAACCCAAGACCTAAACCCTAAACCCTATAACCTAGACCCTAAACCCTAGACTCTAAATGCTAAAACCTAAACCCTAAACCCAAAACCTAAAAACCCTAAACCCTAAACCCTAAGATCGAAACCCTAAACCCTAAAGCCTAGACCCTAGACCCTAAACCCTAAACCCTAAACCCTAAACCCTAAAACCTAAACCCTAAACCTAAACACCCTAAACCCTAAACCTAAACCTAACCCTAAACCCTAAAACCTAAAACCTAAACCCTAAATTCTAAACCTTAAACCCTAAAACCTAAACCCAAAAATCCTAAACCCTAATCCCTAAACCCTAAACTCTAAACACTAAACCCTAAACCCTAAACCCTAGACCCTAAAACCCAAACCCCAAACCTTAAACCCTACACCCTAAACCCTAGAGACTAAACCCTAAAACCTAAACCTTTGACCCCAAACCATAAACCCAACACCCTAGACCCTAGACCCTAAACCATAAAACCTAGACATTCAACCCTAAACCCAAACCCTAAATCCTAAACCCTAAATGCTAAACCCGAAACCCTAAATACTAGACCCTAAACCCTAAACCATAAACCATAAACCCTAGACCCTAAATGTTAAAACCCTTAACCCTAAACCTAAAACCCTAAAACCTAACCCCTAAACCCTAAACCCTAAATCATAAACCCTAAACCCTAGACCTTATACACTAAACCCTAAAAACCTAATCCCTAAACCCTAGACCCTAACCCCTAGACCTTAGATCCTAGACCCTAAACCCTAAACCCTAACCGCAAAACCCAAAACCCAAAACTCATGACCCAAAACCCTAAACCCTAAACCCAAAACCCTAAACTCTAAACCCTAAACCCTAAATCCTAAACCTTAAACCCTAGACCCTAAACTCTAGACCCTAAACCCTAAACCCTAAACCCTAAACCCTAAACACTAAACCCTAGACCCTAAACCCCAAACCCTAGACCTTAAACCCTAAACCCTAAACCTTAAACCCTAAACCATAGACCCTAAACCCTAAACCCTAAACCCTAAACGCTAGACCCTAAACCCTAAACCCTAAACCCTAAACCCTAAGCCCTAAACCATAAACCCTAAACCCTAGACCATAGACCCTAAACCTTAAACCCTAAGCCCTAGACCCTAAAACCAAAATCGCCAAA
The DNA here is from genome assembly GCA_014851425.1 of Senna tora. NCBI lineage: Eukaryota > Viridiplantae > Streptophyta > Magnoliopsida > Fabales > Fabaceae > Senna > Senna tora. The sequence goes on along the minus strand of CM026267.1, from coordinate 35,367,816 downwards.
CCCTAAACCCTAAATTCTAGACTCTAAACCCTAAACCTCAAACCCTACATCCTAGACCCAAAAGCCTAAACCCAAAAACCTAAACACTAAACCTTAGACCCTAAACCCTAAATCCTAAACCCTAAACCCCAAACCCTAAACCCTAAACCCTAAACCCTAAACCCTATACCCTAAACCCTAAACCCTAAGCCCTAAGCCCTAAACCCTAAGCCCTAAGCCCTAAGCCCTAAGCCCTAAGCCCTAAACCCTAAACCCTAAACCCTAAACCCTAGACCTTAGACCCTAAACCCTAAACCCTAAACCCTAAGCCCAAAAATGCTAAACCAAAAACCCTAAACCCTAAATCTTAAACCCCAAACATTAAACCCTAAACCCTAGACCCTAAGCCCTAAACCTTAAACCGTAAGCCCAAAATCCTAGACCCTAAACCCTAGACCCTAAACCCGAAACTCTAAACACTAAACCCTAAACCCCAAACCTTAAACCCGTAACCCTAAACACTAGACACTAAACCCTAAACCCTAAACCCTAAACCCTAGACCCTAAACCCTAGACCTTAGAACCTAAACACTAAACCCTAAACCCTAAACCCTAAACCCTAGATCTTATACCCTAAACCCAAGACCCTAAACAAGGAAACGTTAAACCGTAATCCTTAAACCCTAAACCCTAAACCCCAAACTTTAATCCCTAAACCCTAAACCCAGAATCTTAAATCCTAAAACCTAAACCCTACACCCTAAACATTAAAACCCAAAACCCTAAAACCCAAACCCTAAGCCCTAAAGCCTAAATCATAAACCCCAAATGCTAGACCCTATACCCTAAAGCCTAAAACCCTAGACCCTAAACCCTAGAACCTAGACCCTAAACCCTAAACCCTAACCCCAAAACCCAAAACTCTAAACCCTAAACCCTAAACCCTACACACTAAATCCTAAACCCAAAACCCTAACCCTAAACCCCAAACCCTAAAACCTAAATTCTCAACCTTAAACACTAAATCATAATCTGGAAACCCTAGAAAATAGACCCTAAACCCTAAACCCTAAATCTTAAACCCTAAAACCTAAACCCGAAACCCTAGACCCTAAACCTAAACCCTAAACCTTAAACCGTAAGCCCAAAACCTCAAACCCTAAACCTTAAACCCTAAGCCTTAAACCCTAAACCCTAAGCCCTATTCCCTAAATCCTAAACCCTAAACCCTACACCCTAAACCATATACCCTGTAGGGAAAGGCCCAGATCCATATGACCCTACCCGACCCAGGGGCCTAAAAAAAACCAAAAAATAAACCTAGGCAAAAATAAATATTACTGAAGCTACTAACCTGGACGCCATCGCTAAAACCTCGGATCTTGCCAGTGCCTCTGCTCCACCAAGGCTGACCCCCAATCGACCAGCTCCGAAAAGGGCCGCACCAAACGGAGGACTCTACCTACGAGAGGAAGAGCCACATGTCCACGACTCATGTGCGGAAGAGGACTCAAGAGAAAGAGAAAGGTATACTGAGCGGGGTTTCCCAAACGGGGCCCCCTTTTTTCCAACACATGGAATGAGCGACTAAAAAGGTGTGGAGTCACTCCTATTTATAGGAGGGTGAGGGAGCTCCCATCACAGGGACTTGGAATATGAACAAAATATCATGCTTCCATCATGATCACCTAACCCACTTTGGGACACCGAGTACAGGCTTGTGTGACCTCTGATGATCGTCATTTTTGTTTCGTTCTCTTCGACTCTCTGTGAGCTTTCCAACGGATCCTGACTTGACCCGATCGGACTCCAAGATGGGCGGATATTTAGTCCCAAAGACCCCAATATATCCAACATACTCCTACTCGCACAAGGTGGGAGGCCCATGACTATCCTTATCACAAAGGACTTCTCTATTTCTCTTTCTCTCGTCATCTTCTTTCATACTCCGTGTCAGTCGTGACCGCTTGGCACGATATGTGGGAGCCTTATACTAGAAGCCTGTTAGGGCCCAACTATAAGTGATGCTACAACCCAAGTGTTTGATGATGTGACCACATGTCACATCGACAAAAAAAGTGCCATGCGTTCCCTAGATGTGTTCATATACATGGCTAGTCCAATCCCTCTAAGTCTACAATAAGACTAGCACTTCAGCAACACTCAGTTGCGAGAGATATCCACATCCATAAGAACCTCAAAGGGATCACATAATGGATCGACCTCAGGATATTATCACACTTGCATATGTAAACACAATCTTCCTTTCAACTCTTATGAGTTCAATCAAAGATAGCTGCTTTCCTGACAGTCTTCCATCGGGCCGTATTTTTCCATAGCCTCTTGGAAAGATATCAAAGTAGCAAGCACTACCTTATCTCTTCATCACAGAGTCAAAGTGCATAAGGGTACCCTTTGAAAGGATTGATGCATCCTTTCAGGGACTCACACAGGATTGAAGCAGGGATTCTTTCAGATGCTTCCCTTGCTGTACTTAAAGCACATGCGGTATGAAACGCATGTTGTGGTGTTCTCGAGTGTATGTCGATTTTGATCCTCAATCACTTACACCACACAGACCTTAGTCTAGACTCACTTAGAGTCTGACCTGAGTTTGCTACCACACATCGCTCGCTTCACATAGCGCCAAATGGAGCACTCACGTCTGGCTACAGGCATTATGAATAGCGGGAATTCAAAATTTGATCATAAGACCTTACCATCTTAGCGGATCTCATCCTAGTACACTTACTAGGCGACTTATCAATTCTTAGTGGCGTTTTCTTGTCCAACACTCGGCGCTTTTCAGATGGCTCTAGATATTCACAGTATATCCCATTTTGGTGTTCAAGGAAAAAGCACCGAAGTCTCATCTTGGCCCACACCACTTGCATGTCCAAGGCGGTTACTCGTGTGAGAGAGTCAACCTCCCAAGCCTGTACGACATACTTTATATATTGTGTAATAAGTACTTCTATTTCTTGATCCACACAAAATAAAGGTATGCCTAGGCATCATACTTTGCTTATGATCAAGAAATAGACCTCTCACAAAGTTTGTCCTCATGACATAAATTATGTTAAATCACCTTGGTTCTAAGCAATCTTGTCTATCTAAAACACTTGTTTTATGGCTTGTATCTCTATATAGCCAACCCACCATTGCGGGTCCGTGAATGTATAGAGCCAATACTCTATCACAGGTCATACTGTGAGGACCGTCTCTCCGGTCACTTGATGCTTAGACTGACACAACAGGGTAGTTAACTACTGTGTAACGATGTCTCATACAAAGTTGTGTTGCATTCTCATGTGGTACTCAGGCTTTCTTTGGTGTAAACCATAGCTGTTTGACTTGATGAGATTAATGCCACTTGGTTAACAGCTATGTCTGTGGTCTATAAGTGACTTTAGATCGTCCAATCCAAACTGCCCTGTACTACTGATGATCATGCAATGAACTCCATGTCCCTAGTGGACAGAGAAATGCATAATCCTTACTTGGCTCTTTCCAAGATGGTTTCAGTGCTTAGCAAAGCACACCAAGACGTGGATTTTCTCTCATCCAAGTCTCTTACCCAATCGACCTCAATGTGTGGCCCGCCGTTTGCGGATCACTAACATGATAAAAACAATCGATTGTCAGCAGGGCCCTTCAGCATCACCCCACAAGTACCTCAGAACGCTCTAAACAATGGGTCTAACCTAGGCTTGACTGATAACGGCTCACAAAGCCGACTACAAAAAGTACGTTGGAGCGAGTACACTTCTCATTGTACTTCAAGCTACCAACTACATGTATCAAAATACTATCCAATGACTCCATCTCTGACTTAGTCTAAAGACGTGTAGCAAGACTCAAACTCTTGCCTCTTGCTACTAGCACATGACTCGGGTTCAGGTCCCCTCAATTGGAATCCACCAAGAATCTCTTCTTCATAGGATTCTTGTGACATAGTGAGTCAATTCTTGGAGCATTCACCATGAATCTTGGCTCCCACTGCCTAACCCGATTCCTTTATCTTAAAGATGAAAGGATAGGCATCTATAATTGGCTAAAGCAGCCTCTGTGTCATATCTAGCTAGCCATATGTCTTCTCCATATAGCGTAAGGGTAATGAAATACTCTCAGCTTTCTTGAAATGGACTAAGTGGTCAATTACCACGAGTCTAGATGAATACGTGAGATCTAGACAAATCCCTGAAGACAGCATACTCTGCGCTCCTGGCCTTTTGCGTGAGACCTATTTGCTTTTCCACATAGATCCCTTCACCTAGTATGCCATACCAGAAAGCAGTCTTGACATCCTAATTGATGTACCCCCAGACTTAAACTGGTGACCAAAGCTAGAATCAGACTCTTGATCACACAGCAGACGAGAAGGCTTCGTCACAGTCGATACCTTGTTGCTGTGTGAACAGCTTCACTGCTTAATGTGCCTAGTAGTGGTCGATTGAGCCTTCTGCCTCCCTTAAATTTTTTTGAGGGCACACTTGTTCTCAAAATGCTTTGTGACGCGGGCAGATCCACCAAGTCATATACTTGGGCTGTCCTTATAGACTTCGTCTTTTCTTCTTCCATCATTTTAGTCCACCTTTTAATAGTAGGGCCAGAGAGAGCCCTTTGAACTATCTAAGGCTCTACTTGATCATTTAGTACTCATCTAGTACTCCTCTTGGATTGTGCATCGCGGAAGATATGTTCCTCGTAAGCATTACTCCCACTGGACTCAGCAACTGGAGATGCGTCTATACGCTCTTCTCAACGTGTTGTAGGTCCGCCTCCTTTCAATGAAGGTGCACATCCCAAAATCCATCTCCCTTGCTGTAGAAAAGTTTGTCTTAAGGACCATTACATCCTTAGACTCAAATTATGTGACAGGAGTGTCTTCATTCTTGCTAATGAAGTTGTATCCTTTTGAGTGACCAAGCTATTTTACCAAGACACGCTACTTGCCTCTAGGGTCAAGCTTCCCATACTCATAGGAAGGATCAAGTATGCTACATATCCTCATAGTCTTAGCATACTCTAATCAGGTGTTTTGCCTAACTAGAACTCATAAGGAGTCACTCAGATAATTTGAAAGGGCATATGGTTAAGTACGAAAGTGACTGTTGGCAAAGCATCTTCCCAATGGGAACGTTCACCTAAGTCATTATCAACTTAAGCAACTCCAGAAGCAACTCATTTTGATGTGGAGTGTGTGGAATAGGTAGTTGTTTAACTATCCCAATTTCATCACATAATTGTGAGAAACTACTAGGCCGCTTGCCTTGCCCTTATGCTTATTGGACCGATGTTGTCCAAGTGGACTAATTTGATGAAAGCGGATTTTCTGATTTCATGACTGAATGGTTCTTAGGTTGCTTTGTCTATAAGGCAATGTTTACAAAGTAGTATTGGGAATTTGTTCTCACAAATTCTCCTTTGCTAATACGTAATTGCGTCCCACACGCACTTGGCAAATCGGTGTATCAACCACAGAGGAAGACACAACAACATGTTGCTTTGTCTGTGAGGAAACATTTACAAACTAGCATTGGGAATTTGTCCTCACAAACTGTCCTTTGCTAATATGTAATTGCGTCCCACACGCACTTGCCAAATAGGTGTATCAACCGCAGAGGAAGACACAACAAAGCAACTAGTCGAATTACGGGAATGTAATTCAAAGTGTATCACAACACAACCATTATCATAAAATCAAAAACTAACACTAAGGAGTCATGATAAATATGAGAATCACATTATATCCTAAGTTCTCTCACGGAAAAACAGCTAATAATAAGTTTCGTTCAGTATCTTAAACACATAATATATATAAAGATAAAGAGTGGTCACTACCCAACTTCGTTTTGTAGCTGGCCAACCTCTTAACTTTAATAATGCTTTATTCCCACGAGGATACTTCTGCTCCCATTGGGCAGAGGATGGAACTCCATGAACCAATGTTCATGGGTGAGAGGAAAACGACTGTGGCAAACAATTTTTCTGCATAGTGCCTTATGTATTAGCATAAGCAACATTTGACCATGGCCAAAATCTCTTTTCCTCTCTTGTTTTTCCTTTGAACTGAGGATACTTACCTTACACTCAGCCTTTCTTTTCTTAGCAACACGTCTCTTGGACCCTTTGTCCTTGTTCTCGGAGCCTAGAGCTCTAACTAACTTCAGCCCCTTCGGCTACATGCTCGGTGGATTTCGCAGCCTTATGCCAACAATCCTTGAGCACTAGGTGGTGTTTAATATCATCAGGAAACTTGATGATTTTAGCGGAGGTCGGAATGACCTATACGCACTCCTAATAGGAGGGAAGAGATCTAGTCAACAGTTTGAACTCACTGTTTACCAGTGGGGAGTTTTCAGGCTTTCTCATACTCCCAAATCATGTTTAATTTCTCCCTTAAATGCGACTTCACTATCAAAGCGCATCTTGGAGTCATCAAACTTGATTGTAAGTTACCTCAGTTTGGTGGCCACAGTGTCACCAAACTGGTCTCTCTAATGTGATCCACATTTACAAGTTTTGCAGTTACACTATCAGTCAATCCTAAAAGCTAACACTAATTACACAGATCATTATTACACAACACACAACCCTGGAAAATTGTAATCAACACAAGACGAGTGAAGATATAGTCAGTCTCTGCATTCGAGAAGTGGGGCCAACCACCCTCATCACACATAGACCCTATATATGTACACCTTTCTTTGGTTGACTCAACAATTTTCATAGAATAGTCACATACAATTCAAAATCCCTTTTGGATTCCCTCTATGTAAGCGATCAAGAAAGACATCGAGTCGCCACAGGCACGACCTCGAACTTCCACTTGATTACAACGCTTACGATCATTTAAATAGTCACTTACTATTTAAATTCCTACGTGGATAAGCATTTACATCGAGTTATGGGTTTGCCACATGCTGCCCCTAGCTCCCACAATATATGACTATCACATGTTTTAAATCAAAATTAAAACATATAATTAAAACTGGGAACCTAAGCATGTTCCTAAGTTTTAAACAAACAAGCCCTAAACATGTTTCTAACCCTTTTCGGTTCATCAATCCCTGAAGAACAAAGCTCTAACATAACCTGGCTCTGATACCAATGTAGGGAAACTCCTGGGTCCACATGACCCGACCCGACCCAGGGACCTAAAAGAAAAACCGAAAAATAAACCCAGGCAAAAATAAATATTGTGGAAGCTACTAACCTGGACGCCATCGCTAAAACCTTGGATCTTGCCAGTGCCTCTACTCCACCAGGGCTGACCTCCAATCGATGAGCTCCGAAAAGGGCCGCACCAAACGGACGACTCTAGCTACGAGAGGTAGAGCCACATGTCCACGACTGATGCGCGGAAGAGGAGTCAAGAGAAAGAGAAAGGTGTGGAGTCACTCCTATTTATATGAGGGTGAGAGAGCTCCCATCACTGACGCAAACAATGTGGGACTTGGAATTTGAACAAAATATCATGCTTCCATCATGATCACCTAGCCGACTTTGGGCCACGAGTACTGGCTCGTGTGACCTCCGATGAGAGTCATTTTCGCTTCGTTCTCTTCGTCTCTCTGTGAGCTTTCGAACGGATCCTCACTTAACCCGATCGAACTCCAACATGGGCGGATATTTAGTCCCGAAGACACCAATATATCCAACATACCGTAAACCCGAAAACCTAGACCCTAAACCTTAAACCCTAAACCCTAGACCCTAAACCTTAAACCTTAGATCCTAAACCCTAAGTCCTAGACCCTAAACCCTAAACTAAACCCTAACACTGAACCCTTAATCCTAAACCTTAAACCCTAAACCCTAAACCCTATACACTAAACTCTAAACCCTAGACTGTAAACCCTAAACCCTATACCCTAGACCCTAAACCCTATACACTAAACTCTAAACCCTAAACCCTAAACCCCTGACCCTAAACCCTAGACCCTAAACCTTAAACCCTAAACCTGAAACCGTAGACCCGACACCCTAAACCCTAAGCCTAAACCCTAGACCTTAAATCGTAGTCCCTAGACCCTAAACCCTCAACCCTAAACCCAAGACCCTACACCCTAGACCCTAAACCCTAAACCCTAGACCTTAAACCCTAAACCCTAAAATGTTCACACTAAACCCTAAACCCTAAATCCCAATTCCTAAACCCCTGATTCTAAACCCTAAGCCCTAAACCCTAACCCTAAACGCAAAACCCTACACCTTAAACCCTAAATCTTAATTCCTAAACCTAGACACTAAACCATAACTCCTAAACCCTAATCCTAAATGCAAAACCGTAAACTCTAAGTGTTGAACACTAAACCCTAAACCTAATCCCTAAATCCTAAACCTATAACTCTAAATCTTAAATCCTAAAGCCCAAACCCTAAACTCTAAACCCTAAATTCAAAATCCCAAACCCTAAACACTATACCCTGAAGCTTAGACCCTAAATCCAAAACCCTACACCCTAAATCCCAAAGCCAAAATCCTAAGCCCTAAGCCCCAAACCCTAAACCCTAAACCCTAAACATCATATACTAAACCCTAAATCCAAAACGCTGAACATCAACCCTAACTCTAAACCCTAAATCCCAAACCCCGAAACCCAAAACTCTAAATTGTAAACTGTAAACCCTCAACCCCAAATCCTATGCCTAAAACCCCAAACCACAACCCCTAAACCCAAAACACTAGTCCCTAAATCCTAAACCTTAAACCCTAAACCATAAATCGTGAACCCTAAACCGAAAACCATAATTCCTAAATTTGAAACACTAAATACTAAACCCTAAACAATAAACTCGAAATTGTAAATTGTAAGCCCTAAACCCCAAACCCTAAACCCTAATCTCCATTCCTTATACCCTAAACCCTAATCCCAAAATCCTAAACCCTAAACCCTAAACCCTAAACCAAAAATCCCAAAGCCTTAGCCCTAAATCCGAAACCCTAAATACTAAGCCCTAAACTCTAAACCTTATTGATAAACCCAAAACCCTAAACCCTAAATCCCAAAGCCTAAACTCTCAACCCCAAAACCTAAATTGTGAACTCCAAACCCTAAGCCCTTACCCCAATCCCAAATCCTAAACACTAAGCGCCAAACCGTAAAATGTAAACCATAAACCTTAAACCCTAAAGCCTAAACTTCAAACTGTAAACTATAAACCCTAAATTGAAAACCCTATAGCCTGAACCCCAAACCCCAAACCCTAACCCAAAGCCCTAAACCCTAAATCCAGAACCCCAAACACCAAACCCTAAAACCAAAACCCTAAATCCCAACCACTAAACACTAAACCCTAAACCCTAAACCATTTACCAAAAACCCTAAACCAAAATTCCTAAACACTAAAGCCCAAACCCAAAACTCAAAAATGTAAACCGTAAATATAAAACCCTAAACCATAAACCATAAACTGAAAACCCTAAAACCAAAATCCCAAAACCTTAAACCAGAAACCCAAAACCCAAAACCCTAAATTTCAGACCCTAAACGCTAACCACTAAACCAGAAACACAAAACTCAAAACCCTGAACCTTAAACCCTAAACCTTAAACCTTAAACATTCAACCCTAAACCCAAAACTCTAAACCTCAAATCCCAAACCCTAAACCCTAAACAATAAAGCCTAAACCCTAAATCTTAAATCCTACACTTGATATCCTAAACCCCAAACTCAAACACTAAACCCTAAACTCGAAATCCTAAACCCCAAACTCTAAACCCCTAACCCAAAAACCTAAACCCTAAAACCTTAACAATAAACCCAAAACCTAAAACCCTAAATCAAAAATCCTACACCCTAAACCCTAAACCCTAAAAGCTAAATGCCAAACCCTAAACACTAAACCCTAAACCATAAACCCAAAACCATAAACCCTAAATCCAAAAACTAAAAAGCCCAAACCAAAAACCCAAAACGCAAAACCCAAAACCCTAAACCCTAAATCCTAAACCCTAAATGTTAAATTCCAAACCCTAAACCCTAAACCCTAAATCTTAAACCGTAAACTCAAACCCTAAACCCTAAATCCCAAACCCCAAACCCCAAACCCTAAACCATAAATCAGAATCCTTAAACTCTAAACACAAAAACTTAAACCCTGAACCATAAACACTAAACCATAAACCCAAAATCCTGAACCCTAAACCCTAAACCCTAAACCTTAAACCCTAACCCCAAAACCTAAATTTTAAACCCTAAACCCAAAACATAAGCCTAAACTGTAAACCCTAAATTCGAAGCCCTAAACCCAAAACCCTATACCTTAAATGCCAAACCCTAAACCATAAACCCTAATCTCTAAATCCTAATTCCTAAAGTCTAGACTCTAAACCCTCAACCCTAAACACAAAACCCTAAACCCTAAGCCCTGAACACTAAACCCTAAACCCTAAACCCTAAACCTATAACCCTAAATCCTAAATCCTAAACCACAAACCGTAAACACTAAACCCTCAACGCTAAATCCCAACCCTAAACACTAAACCTTGAAGCTTAGATCCTAAACCCAAAACCATAAATTCCAAAGCCAAAATCCTAAACCCCAAACCCTAGACCCTAAACACTAAACCCTACACATTAATTACTAAACCCTAAACCCTAAACCCTAAACTCCAACCTCCAAACCCTAAACCCTAAACCCCAAACCCCAAAACACAAAACTAGAAATTGTAAACTGTAATCCCTAAACACCAAACCCTAAGCCGCAACCCCTAAACTCGAAACCTTAAACCTTGAATCCTAATCCTTAAATCTTAAACCCTAAGCCCTAAACCCTGAACCCTAAACCCAAAACCCTAATCCCGAAATCTCAAACCCTAAACACTAAACCATAAACCATAAACTCGAAACTTTAAATTGTAAATCCTAAACCCTAACCTTAAACCGTAAACCCCATATCATAAACCATAAACCCTAAACTCGAAAACCTAAACCTCAATCCCTACACCCTGAACCTTAATCCGCAAATCCTAAACCCTAAATCCTAAATCCTAAATCATAAATCCTAAACCCTAAACACCAAACCCTTAGCCCTAAATTCCAAACCCTAAGCACGAAACCCTAAACCCTAAACCCTAAACCTAATCCATAAACACAAAACCCTAAACCCTAAATCCCAAAGCCTAAACCCTAAACCCCAAACCTTAAACCATGAACTCCAAACCCTAAACCGTAAAACGAAAACCATCAACCTTAAACCTCAAAGCCTAAACCCTAAACCCTAAACCCGAAGCTGTAAACTGTAAACCTTAAATCGAAAACCCTATACCCTGAACCCCAAACCCCAAACCCTAAACCAAAAGCCCAAGACCCTAAACCCTAAATCCTAAACACTAAACTCTAAACCCAAAACCGTAAACCATAAATCTCATATCGTAAACCCTAAATCCCAAACCCTAAACTCAAAACCCTAAAACAAAAATCTGAAACCCTAAACCTTAAACCCCAAACCCTAAACCCTAAACCCCAATCCCTAAACACTAAACCCTAAACCCTAAACCTAAAATCTTAAATCCTAATGCACAAACCCTAAACCCTAAACCCTAAATGCTAAATTCCAAACCCTAAACACTAAACCCTACACCCTAAACCATAAACGCAAAACTCTAAACCCTAAATCCCAAGCCCTAAAATCCAAACCCTAAACTAAAAGCATTAAACCCTAAACCTTGAATCCTAAACCCAAAACCCAAAGCCCAAAATCCCAAATCCTAAACACTAAACCGTAAACCATAAACTCGAAATCCTAAACACTAAATACCAAACCCTAAACCTTAAACCCTAAACCCAAAACCCTAAACCCTAAAGCACATACCCTTAACACTAAACCATAAACCCAAAACCATAAGCGTTAAACCATAAAACCTAAACCCTATACCCAAAATGTTAAACCCTATATCCGAGGCACAATCCCTAAACCCTAAATACCAAACCATAAACTCTAAACCTTAAACACCAAACCCTAAATCCTATACACCAAACCCTAAACCCTAAACCCTAAACCATGAACCTTAAACCTTGAACTCTAGTCCTTAAACCATAGGCCTTAAACCCCAAACCCCTAAACGCTAAACCTTAAACCCATAACCCTAATACAAAAACCCTAATCCCTATACCCTTAACCTAAAAACCTAAACCATAAATCTCAAACCCCAAACCCAAAAACCTAAAATCGTAAACCCTAAATCCCAAATCCTAAATCCTAAACCCTAAACCCAACAACCTAAACCCTAAACTTTAAACCATAAACCCAAAACCTAAGACCCTAAATCCCTAACCCTAAACCCTAAACCATAAACCATAAACCCAAAACCATGAATGCTAAACCCTAAACTTTAAACCCTAAAACCTAAATCTAAAACCCCAAACCCTAATACCCAATCTCTAAACACTAAACTTTAAATCCAAACCCTAAACTCTAAAGACTAAAACCTAAATCCTAAATCCTAAACCCTAACCCCTGAACTCAAATCCCCAAACCCTAAAGCCCAAACCTCAAACCCCAAACCCTAAACCACAAACCTTAAATCCTAAACCCCAAACCCTAAACCCTAAACCCTAATGCGTAATTTTAAAACCCTCAACACTAAACCATAAAATATAACATCCTATTTTATTTAAAATAAAATTTAGGTAGAATAAATTAATTAAAATGAAAATTTGTGAATTTAGTTGATTTTCTATTTATTTTCTTTTGTGAGTGATGTATGTGAATTCCTTGTGATTTGAAATTAGGAATCCCAATTAGGAAGGGAGAGAAAAATTTAGATATTAAAATAAATCAGAAAATTATGAAATTAACTTGAGAAGGACCAAAGGAAAGGGAAAATATTTTTAAAACCTTTAGAACTAAACCGGGTAAATTAAGTAGTAGGGGCCAGTAAGACCTGAATTTTTGAAGTCTAGGATATTCTAGGGAAACAATAAGACCCCAAGGAGGAAACTAAACCCCAAGAATGATTCGAACCCATCACAAATTTCCTATGAAAAACTTAGGACTAAATTTCAATGAATCAAATTTTGGGCATTTGTCATCTACTCCTCTCTTTAAACCCAATTTTCCTATTTAAGTGAGACCCCAAACATGCCCTAACCCTTCATTACACAGCATTAATGTGTCAAAACCTGAATTAATGAGAGAGGGGAGGGGAACACGTCACCTTCATGCAAGAAAATCATCATGGCTACTTACACCTAGGTTAATCAACACACCTCCTCCATTTAGCTTGCAAAACCGATCCCAAGTGAACAAGTAAGACTAAAAGAAAATTTTACTTCAGCAAAAAGAAAAGAGAGGTGAGAAAGGGAGCTCGAATTGGGAAGAAGTAGGAAGTAGAAAAAAATGAAAGTAAAAATTTTGAAGAAACAACAAGAAGGAGGAGGCGTGACTTCAAGGGATTCTTCCATTCTTTCACCATCATCCAAGTCATTTGAGGAAGCCAAGCTCAATTTCTTCTCTGAAAATCAAAGGTAACATGGGGTTACCCCTCTTCTTGATCCAATTTCATCAAGCATCCATCATATGTTGGTGGTATAAGCCTTCAAAACTAGAAAAGTTTCCAGCTCTATCAACTCTGTTTTTGATTTTGTCACCCTATCTTTAAATCCTAATTTCTCCCTCATTTCTCCATGCAATTTCATGATCTTGGAGTCTTTAGAAAGCTAAAACTATGTAGATTTCAAATGTATGCTTGCATGTGTGATCAATATAGGTCGTACGTGAGTGGAGAGGACCTGAAGTTGCTGGAAACTTTAGAGTACTCTGTTTTCGTTTTGTTGTGTGTTTGGTCAGTTTTGGGCTAATGTTTTGTGCGATAAATGGCATGTAAATTCTGGAATTCTTCTTGACATTTCTAGGAATCCCACATATGAAATTATTTCGAAGACTCATTGGAATTCAAGTGGAAAAAATTGGTGTTTAGTGATGAGAGACTTTCTTTCTTTTAAAATGAATGCGGGAAAAATTTGTTGGGAATTTATAGCATCTGAAAAACTAGAATTTTGTCTCAATGGAAAAATTTTGATTAGGTCTTTAATAATATAGTAAATTTGCTGGAAGTTTAGTGATGTTTTTAAAATAGGGTTTTAATAATATAGTAAATTTGAACACTACTAGAAAAACAGCGTTTAGTGACCGCCGAATCGATCACAAAATAGCAAAATTGGTCACTAACTTCAAGTTTAGTGACCGATTAGTGACCGACGGCAGCGGTCGGTATTTCGTTAGTCACTACTCGGCGGTCACAAATTTAGTGACTGACTGGGCGGTCACAAAGCAGTTAGAAATTATCCAACCCTCTTGTAGTCACAAATCGGTCACAAAATTGCTGTCACAAATCGGTCACAAATTTGTGACTGACGTGCGATCAATAATTGGTTGGAATTTTTGGGGACCCTCCAAGTCACAAATCGGTCATAAAGTTTAGTCACAAAACATAGTCACAAAGTATGACACCCCTCAGTCACAATTCAGTCACAAGATACTATTATAGTTCAGTCATAAATTTTGTGACTAAATCTATCTCTTGTCACTAATTTGTCACAAATAATAATTTAATAATAAATAATAATTGAAAATGATATAAACCATTAATATATATATATATATATATATATATATATATATATATATATATATATATATATATATATATATTCATAGTGACACCTAAAAATACTTGTATCTTAAACATATAAGTCAAACAATCTCATGACAACAAAATACAAGTTTCAAACATAGAAGTCTAAAACAATCTCATGAGAAACAAAATACAAGTATAAAACAATCTCATGAGTCACATACATACATACAACAACAACAACAACAACAATCAAAGCCTTTTCCCACTAGGTGGGGTCGGCTATATGGATCAAGCGACGCCAATATGTTCTCTACTCGGGTAGATTAGAGCCACTAGTAGGTGGATCATTAGATGAAGTGCTTTTGCCAAGAGTTATTGCACAATTGTTTCAAGGTTTTGTATCTTCCTTGGGATCTCTTCCTTCTCCCGCTTGTCCAGTGCAGCCTTTTCTGCCTCTTCATGCATCACTACCTCATAGATGACATCTTTGCCAAAATTTGATCGTATCAGTTCTCCCGTATTCTCAATACATATATCAATGAGACTCTGCATGTAGTCATTTACCCTATCAGAAAGCATTTTGACACAACTCCACAATTTACAATTAATCAAATTGGTCTCAGATTTGCGTCATCGTCAACCCCAATAAAAATTGCCCATTAACACAATAAATAAGAATACGTAAATCACCATTTTATTTAATCAAAACAAATTATATATTTATATTTTTTTTTTAAAAAAAAAGAAAGGCTGGGACAAAATTTTTAAGGAAGAAGGAAAAATGCGTATGAAACAAAGATGAAAGACAAAAGGGTGAATATTAGGAGGTGGAAATAATAAAATAAGAAATTAGAAAATTCATTTAATAAAAAGGATTATTAATTTGGGAATTTTCTTATGAAAATTCTAGAAATTAAATTGGTTTAAAATCCTCATTAAGAATGGGGCTAAATTATTAGAAGTTAATAGTCAAAATTTATGAAATATTACTTATGCTATGTAAAGTTAAATATTGATTTGTGAATGAAAATGATATTTTGATGCTTGAAAGTAAAAAAAAAAATTGTGAGATTTCTGATTGGAGAAGAAAGTGTTGTCTTTTTTGTTTAAAGCTTACATAAATATTTTTAATTAAATAATTTTGCGATTAGTATGCCTAAAGTAAAGTGGATGAATTTTGTGAGAACAATTGAGTTAACCTTACCTGAAATTTAGTAAATATATATTATGATCTGTATGGAAAGGGCACACTAGCCTATGCTAGGAATGCGTCCGGGACGTAGTGTCTAGCACCTAGTGAGGAGAGACCTAGTCTAGGATTGGTGATCCTATGATTCTAACACATGCGCACACCGGGGGACGCCCTGGATGTTAGATAATTTTTTCGGTGCTTTATGGTGGACTGCGCTATATGTCGTATGTCTATTTGTCCTGTTTCATTAGATTGATATTTTGTCCTGGGGACACGTATTTGGTGACGGTTTATTTCAATTGAACAGGCGTGAGATGGATCTGATATGTTGAGAGAATGGCATACATACTGTAAGCTTATTTAAATTGTAAACTGTATGGTTTTCTCTTTTAATATTCTGTTATATTGTATGACTGGATAACCCTGATGCATGTATGTTTATTTTGTGTGTGTGGTTGAACTATAAAAAGAGGATTTTCTATATTCTTAGTAATGCAGTTGAACCACTAATGGAGTTTAAAAATTGGTAATACATTTTACTGGGATTAAGATCTCATTACGTTAGCGTGTTTAGATACCTAGGTACCATCTTGTGTTAGAGATCGATGTAGACTGGGTGGAAGTGCCGTTTCTAGGACACTTCTAGGTGCTGAAGGAAGTCAGCATCATATTCTGCTTTCCCATGGAGGATTTGACTTTCCCTGGAACCTAGAGAGGAATATGACTGACTACTTATATATGTGTATATTTTGATGAATTAACTATTTTTGGTTATGGCCTATGAGCCATATTAACTATTTCGGCCTGCGTGGCACCTCTGACTAGATATGTATGTATATATGCCAAAGACTAGGATGTATGCCATAGGCAAATGCATGGAGGGTAAGACCTCATACTATTTGCTTGGTATGCATGTATGAATGTTAGAAGCATTTCGTGGAAGTAGGAGAGTGTTAAAACACAACTTATAGTTTCATAGGTTTAATAACGAACTGAGAGTAAGCGATCCTTGGGATAGAACTTAACTTAAGTACTTTTAAAAGAAAAATAAGAAAAAAAATTAGATCGGGTTTTTAAGAGTTAAATTAAATAACCTAATGCTGCACTTAAAACCAATTAAGAAACTAGGACGTTACATTCATTGTATTAGAGCACAGTTATTAGAACTCTGCTAATATGTAGGTAGAATAGCCTAACATTAACATTGATTAGATAAGCTTAAGTGATCATGACAGTTCGAGTAACTTGAGTCTATGTTTATGCTAGGAACCTTAGATTGTTCCATATTTCCTTTATGTGCCGTACTTTTCTCTATTTAATTATATTATTGGGACTTATCACCTCAGTGATGTTCTTGTTTAGCAGAAAGCTATGGCAAATACCAGGAGAAATGCTGACAATAGGCAACCTAAAAGTGACATGATTCGTCAAATGATGCATGCATTTGAGAACATGGCACAGGCATTGAGGGACCAAGCCTCAGTCACCACAGAGGTACTCCACCAGACCCAGGAAAATCATAATGCCCCGAATTATGAGCATCAAGACAATGGGCACCATGTGGGTAATCGCCTGAGATGCACTGAATTCCAGTGGGTAAGGCCTCTGGTATTCAAGGGTACCTATGATCTAATTGTAGCTGAGGAATGGTTACGGGAATTAGAGAAACTTTTTGATGTACTTCATACCCCTTATCCACAGAAAGAAACCTTTGTAGTCTATCAACTACAGGGTGAAGCAGTGTACTGGAGGCAAGGAGCCAAACAGTTACTTGAGGGTAGGAATATTCCCCTTGGGTAGCCTTTAGGGAAACCTTTTAAGCTAAATACTATCCAGAAAGTGTGATGAAAGAAAAAGAGATTTAGTTCCTCCAATTAAAAGAAAGAGGAAAACCTTTTGGGGAGTATTTGGCAAAGTTTTAAGAACATGCCAAGTTCTCAACCTACTTAAGACTTCAGCCTGATGATGCCTGGAAGGCAGCTCAGTTTGAAGCCAGGTTAGACCTAAATATAAAATCACAAGTAACCCCGATGGAGATTATGAGTTATGCGGAGTTAGTGAACAAATGCCACATAATTATTAGTAAGAACCTCACTGATAAGGCCGCATTGACCTAGAAATTCACTAGAAAACCCTAAACCAACCTTAATGTGACGAGAGGAAACTTCAAACCTGTCCAAGGTAATACCAGTACCCATCCCTACAGTGAACCGTCCTCATTGCACTAAGTGTAATAGAAACCATTACCCTAATCAACTCTGCAGAAGCAACCACTTCTATCGTTGTGGGAACCCTAGACACTTCGCAAGAGTGTGCAAGGCCAAGGAACCTGTGAGTGGATCCCAAACACCGGCTGCTCGAAGGGTCTATGCTCTGGATGGAGATGTCAATTGCCAGACTGAGGATCTCATAGAGGGAACGGATAAGATTCAAAACATGAAATTTAAAATTCTATTTGACTCAGGAGCCACATATTCTTTTGTTTCTAAATTGTGTGTTAATACTTTAAACCTACCTTTTGAACTCTTATTGCATGAACTACATGTCTCAACCCCTTTGGGGAAGAGTTTGATTGCTACCCATACTTGTTTCAATTGCCCAATTGAGATAAATTCTAAATTATTTCATGCCAATCTTGTCTGTTTGAATATGACCACCATAGACTATATCTTAGGGATGGATTGGTTGTTTAAGAATCGTGCTATGTTAGATTGTGCTGCTAAATCTGTGATCTACTTGAATGCCTGTATATCTAGACAAAGTGAACCTAGAATTTTGAGTCTAAAGGAAAGAATTAGTTTGCTCCCACTAGTTAGGGATTGCAGTTATGTTTTCCTTGAAGAGATATTCAAACTACCCCTGAGAGAGATGGAGTTTACCATAGATCTTCTGCCAGGAACGATACCCATATCCATTACACTGTACCGAATGGCCCCACTTGAGTTGCAAAAGTTGAAAGCTCAAATAGACGACTTGCTGCGCAAGGAGTTTATTAGACCTAGTGTCTCACGTTGGGGAGCCACAGTCTAGTTTGTGAAGAAGTAGGACGGAAGCTTAAGACTTTGTATACACTATAGGCAATTAAATAATGTGACCATCAAGAATAAGTACCCCTTGCCCCGTATAGATGACCTATTGGATCAGTTGCGAGGACCGACTATATTCTCTAAGATTGATCTTAGGTCAGGATACCACCAAATTAGGGTTAGAAAAGAGGATATCCCTAAGACTACATTCAGAACGCGTTATGGCCACGATGATTTCCTAGTGATCCCATTTGGAATTACCAATGCCTCTGCGGTATTTATGGATTATATGAACGGCATCTTCCGACCTTATCTAGATCGTTTTGTCGTAGTGTTCATTGACGATATTCTGATTTACTCGAGGAGTGAAGAAGAACATCAGGAACATCTTGCACTGATGTTGCAAGTACTGCGAGAGAAACAGTTGTATGCCAAATTGAAAAGATGTGAATTTTGGTTAGAGGAAGTCAAATTTTTAGGGCATGTGATCAATAAACAAGGCGTGGCTAAAGACCCTGGCAAGACCGAAAGCCGTTAAGAATTAGGAGACACCACAAAGAGTAACTGAGATTAGGAGTTTTCTAGGATTGGTTGGGTTTTATAGGAGGTTTATCATTGGATTTTCCCAAGTTGCCCTTCCTATGACTAGGTTAACTCGTAAGAATACCCCTTTCAAATGGTCAGCAGAGTGCGAAGACAGTTTTCAAACTCTGAAAGATAAATTGACCACACCCCTGTACTCACCATACCTGACACCTCAAAGCCTTTCGAGGTATACATTGATGCCTCAAAGAAAGGACTTGGTTGTGTGCTTATGCAGAATAAGCAAGTGGTAGCGTATGCATAACGGCAACTTAAGCCAAATGAAGAGAAATACCCTACCCATGACTTAGAGTTAGCGGCTGTGATCTTTACGGTAAAAATTTGGAGACATTTACTCTTTGGAGATAGGTTTACAATCTTTTGCGATCACAAAAGCCTTAAGTACTTGTTTGATCAGAAGGAGTTGAATATGAGACCAAAGAGATGGGTTGATTTATTAATAGATTATGATTTTGAGCTGAAGTACCACCCGAGCAAAGCTAACGTAGTAGCCGATGCTCTAAGTAGGAAGTCAGTACAAATAGCCCACTTAATGGTTGAAGAAATGAAGCTAATAGAAAATTTTAGAGATTTAGGTTTGAATACGGTTGTGGCTCAAAATAAGTTAGAAATGATTGACTTTAGGATTGAATGCAACTTTAGAGCCCAAATTAAGGAAACTCAAGTGAAGGATGAAACCCTAGTTGCCCTGAGGAACCAAAAAGAATTCCATGAAGACGAGGACGAAGTATTAATGTTTAGACTCTAAACCCTCAACGCTAAACCATAAACCCTAATCTCTAAATCCTAATTCCTAAAGTCTAGACTCTAAACCCTCAACCCTAAACACAAAACCCTAAACCCTAAGCCCTGAACACTAAACCCTAAACCCTAAACCCTAAACCTATAACCCTAAATCCTAAATCCTAAACCACAAACCGTAAACACTAAACCCTCAACGCTAAATCCCAACCCTAAACACTAAACCTTGAAGCTTAGATCCTAAACCCAAAACCATAAATTCCAAAGCCAAAATCCTAAACCCCAAACCCTAGACCCTAAACACTAAACCCTACACATTAATTACTAAACCCTAAACCCTAAACCCTAAACTCCAACCTCCAAACCCTAAACCCTAAACCCCAAACCCCAAAACACAAAACTAGAAATTGTAAACTGTAATCCCTAAACACCAAACCCTAAGCCGCAACCCCTAAACTCGAAACCTTAAACCTTGAATCCTAATCCTTAAATCTTAAACCCTAAGCCCTAAACCCTGAACCCTAAACCCAAAACCCTAATCCCGAAATCTCAAACCCTAAACACTAAACCATAAACCATAAACTCGAAACTTTAAATTGTAAATCCTAAACCCTAACCTTAAACCGTAAACCCCATATCATAAACCATAAACCCTAAACTCGAAAACCTAAACCTCAATCCCTACACCCTGAACCTTAATCCGCAAATCCTAAACCCTAAATCCTAAATCCTAAATCATAAATCCTAAACCCTAAACACCAAACCCTTAGCCCTAAATTCCAAACCCTAAGCACGAAACCCTAAACCCTAAACCCTAAACCTAATCCATAAACACAAAACCCTAAACCCTAAATCCCAAAGCCTAAACCCTAAACCCCAAACCTTAAACCATGAACTCCAAACCCTAAACCGTAAAACGAAAACCATCAACCTTAAACCTCAAAGCCTAAACCCTAAACCCTAAACCCGAAGCTGTAAACTGTAAACCTTAAATCGAAAACCCTATACCCTGAACCCCAAACCCCAAACCCTAAACCAAAAGCCCAAGACCCTAAACCCTAAATCCTAAACACTAAACTCTAAACCCAAAACCGTAAACCATAAATCTCATATCGTAAACCCTAAATCCCAAACCCTAAACTCAAAACCCTAAAACAAAAATCTGAAACCCTAAACCTTAAACCCCAAACCCTAAACCCTAAACCCCAATCCCTAAACACTAAACCCTAAACCCTAAACCTAAAATCTTAAATCCTAATGCACAAACCCTAAACCCTAAACCCTAAATGCTAAATTCCAAACCCTAAACACTAAACCCTACACCCTAAACCATAAACGCAAAACTCTAAACCCTAAATCCCAAGCCCTAAAATCCAAACCCTAAACTAAAAGCATTAAACCCTAAACCTTGAATCCTAAACCCAAAACCCAAAGCCCAAAATCCCAAATCCTAAACACTAAACCGTAAACCATAAACTCGAAATCCTAAACACTAAATACCAAACCCTAAACCTTAAACCCTAAACCCAAAACCCTAAACCCTAAAGCACATACCCTTAACACTAAACCATAAACCCAAAACCATAAGCGTTAAACCATAAAACCTAAACCCTATACCCAAAATGTTAAACCCTATATCCGAGGCACAATCCCTAAACCCTAAATACCAAACCATAAACTCTAAACCTTAAACACCAAACCCTAAATCCTATACACCAAACCCTAAACCCTAAACCCTAAACCATGAACCTTAAACCTTGAACTCTAGTCCTTAAACCATAGGCCTTAAACCCCAAACCCCTAAACGCTAAACCTTAAACCCATAACCCTAATACAAAAACCCTAATCCCTATACCCTTAACCTAAAAACCTAAACCATAAATCTCAAACCCCAAACCCAAAAACCTAAAATCGTAAACCCTAAATCCCAAATCCTAAATCCTAAACCCTAAACCCAACAACCTAAACCCTAAACTTTAAACCATAAACCCAAAACCTAAGACCCTAAATCCCTAACCCTAAACCCTAAACCATAAACCATAAACCCAAAACCATGAATGCTAAACCCTAAACTTTAAACCCTAAAACCTAAATCTAAAACCCCAAACCCTAATACCCAATCTCTAAACACTAAACTTTAAATCCAAACCCTAAACTCTAAAGACTAAAACCTAAATCCTAAATCCTAAACCCTAACCCCTGAACTCAAATCCCCAAACCCTAAAGCCCAAACCTCAAACCCCAAACCCTAAACCACAAACCTTAAATCCTAAACCCCAAACCCTAAACCCTAAACCCTAATGCGTAATTTTAAAACCCTCAACACTAAACCATAAAATATAACATCCTATTTTATTTAAAATAAAATTTAGGTAGAATAAATTAATTAAAATGAAAATTTGTGAATTTAGTTGATTTTCTATTTATTTTCTTTTGTGAGTGATGTATGTGAATTCCTTGTGATTTGAAATTAGGAATCCCAATTAGGAAGGGAGAGAAAAATTTAGATATTAAAATAAATCAGAAAATTATGAAATTAACTTGAGAAGGACCAAAGGAAAGGGAAAATATTTTTAAAACCTTTAGAACTAAACCGGGTAAATTAAGTAGTAGGGGCCAGTAAGACCTGAATTTTTGAAGTCTAGGATATTCTAGGGAAACAATAAGACCCCAAGGAGGAAACTAAACCCCAAGAATGATTCGAACCCATCACAAATTTCCTATGAAAAACTTAGGACTAAATTACAAAGAATCAAATTTTGGGCATTTGTCATCTAATCCTCTCTTTAAACCCAATTTTCCTATTTAAGTGAGACCCCAAACACGCCCTAACCCTTCAATACACAGCATTAATGTGTCAAAACCTGAATTAATGAGAGAGGGGAGGGGAACACGTCAACTTCATGCAAGAAAATCATCATGGCTTCTTACACCTAGGTTAATCAACACACCTCCTCCATTTAGCTTGCAAAACCGATCCCAAGTGAACAAGTAAGACTAAAAGAAAATTTTACTTCAGCAAAAAGAAAAGAGAGGTGAGAAAGGGAGCTCGAATTGGGAAGAAGTAGGAAGTAGAAAAAAATGAAAGTAAAAATTTTGAAGAAACAACAAGAAGGAGGAGGCGTGACTTCAAGGGATTCTTCCATTCTTTCACCATCATCCAAGTCATTTGAGGAAGCCAAGCTCAATTTCTTCTCTGAAAATCAAAGGTAACATGGGGTTACCCCTCTTCTTGATCCAATTTCATCAAGCATCCATCATATGTTGGTGGTATAAGCCTTCAAAACTAGAAAAGTTTCCAGCTCTATCAACTCTGTTTTTGATTTTGTCACCCTATCTTTAAATCCTAATTTCTCCCTCATTTCTCCATGCAATTTCATGATCTTGGAGTCTTTAGAAAGCTAAAACTATGTAGATTTCAAATGTATGCTTGCATGTGTGATCAATATAGGTCGTACGTGAGTGGAGAGGACCTGAAGTTGCTGGAAACTTTAGAGTACTCTGTTTTCGTTTTGTTGTGTGTTTGGTCAGTTTTGGGCTAATGTTTTGTGCGATAAATGGCATGTAAATTCTGGAATTCTTCTTGACATTTCTAGGAATCCCACATATGAAATTATTTCGAAGACTCATTGGAATTCAAGTGGAAAAAATTGGTGTTTAGTGATGAGAGACTTTCTTTCTTTTAAAATGAATGCGGGAAAAATTTGTTGGGAATTTATAGCATCTGAAAAACTAGAATTTTGTCTCAATGGAAAAATTTTGATTAGGTCTTTAATAATATAGTAAATTTGCTGGAAGTTTAGTGATGTTTTTAAAATAGGGTTTTAATAATATAGTAAATTTGAACACTACTAGAAAAACAGCGTTTAGTGACCGCCGAATCGATCACAAAATAGCAAAATTGGTCACTAACTTCAAGTTTAGTGACCGATTAGTGACCGACGGCAGCGGTCGGTATTTCGTTAGTCACTACTCGGCGGTCACAAATTTAGTGACTGACTGGGCGGTCACAAAGCAGTTAGAAATTATCCAACCCTCTTGTAGTCACAAATCGGTCACAAAATTGCTGTCACAAATCGGTCACAAATTTGTGACTGACGTGCGATCAATAATTGGTTGGAATTTTTGGGGACCCTCCAAGTCACAAATCGGTCATAAAGTTTAGTCACAAAACATAGTCACAAAGTATGACACCCCTCAGTCACAATTCAGTCACAAGATACTATTATAGTTCAGTCATAAATTTTGTGACTAAATCTATCTCTTGTCACTAATTTGTCACAAATAATAATTTAATAATAAATAATAATTGAAAATGATATAAACCATTAATATATATATATATATATATATATATATATATATATATATATATATATATATATATATTCATAGTGACACCTAAAAATACTTGTATCTTAAACATATAAGTCAAACAATCTCATGACAACAAAATACAAGTTTCAAACATAGAAGTCTAAAACAATCTCATGAGAAACAAAATACAAGTATAAAACAATCTCATGAGTCACATACATACATACAACAACAACAACAACAACAATCAAAGCCTTTTCCCACTAGGTGGGGTCGGCTATATGGATCAAGCGACGCCAATATGTTCTCTACTCGGGTAGATTAGAGCCACTAGTAGGTGGATCATTAGATGAAGTGCTTTTGCCAAGAGTTATTGCACAATTGTTTCAAGGTTTTGTATCTTCCTTGGGATCTCTTCCTTCTCCCGCTTGTCCAGTGCAGCCTTTTCTGCCTCTTCATGCATCACTACCTCATAGATGACATCTTTGCCAAAATTTGATCGTATCAGTTCTCCCGTATTCTCAATACATATATCAATGAGACTCTGCATGTAGTCATTTACCCTATCAGAAAGCATTTTGACACAACTCCACAATTTACAATTAATCAAATTGGTCTCAGATTTGCGTCATCGTCAACCCCAATAAAAATTGCCCATTAACACAATAAATAAGAATACGTAAATCACCATTTTATTTAATCAAAACAAATTATATATTTATATTTTTTTTTTTAAAAAAAAAGAAAGGCTGGGACAAAATTTTTAAGGAAGAAGGAAAAATGCGTATGAAACAAAGATGAAAGACAAAAGGGTGAATATTAGGAGGTGGAAATAATAAAATAAGAAATTAGAAAATTCATTTAATAAAAAGGATTATTAATTTGGGAATTTTCTTATGAAAATTCTAGAAATTAAATTGGTTTAAAATCCTCATTAAGAATGGGGCTAAATTATTAGAAGTTAATAGTCAAAATTTATGAAATATTACTTATGCTATGTAAAGTTAAATATTGATTTGTGAATGAAAATGATATTTTGATGCTTGAAAGTAAAAAAAAAAATTGTGAGATTTCTGATTGGAGAAGAAAGTGTTGTCTTTTTTGTTTAAAGCTTACATAAATATTTTTAATTAAATAATTTTGCGATTAGTATGCCTAAAGTAAAGTGGATGAATTTTGTGAGAACAATTGAGTTAACCTTACCTGAAATTTAGTAAATATATATTATGATCTGTATGGAAAGGGCACACTAGCCTATGCTAGGAATGCGTCCGGGACGTAGTGTCTAGCACCTAGTGAGGAGAGACCTAGTCTAGGATTGGTGATCCTATGATTCTAACACATGCGCACACCGGGGGACGCCCTGGATGTTAGATAATTTTTTCGGTGCTTTATGGTGGACTGCGCTATATGTCGTATGTCTATTTGTCCTGTTTCATTAGATTGATATTTTGTCCTGGGGACACGTATTTGGTGACGGTTTATTTCAATTGAACAGGCGTGAGATGGATCTGATATGTTGAGAGAATGGCATACATACTGTAAGCTTATTTAAAATTGTAAACTGTATGGTTTTCTCTTTTAATATTCTGTTATATTGTATGACTGGATAACCCTGATGCATGTATGTTTATTTTGTGTGTGTGGTTGAACTATAAAAAGAGGATTTTCTATATTCTTAGTAATGCAGTTGAACCACTAATGGAGTTTAAAAATTGGTAATACATTTTACTGGGATTAAGATCTCATTACGTTAGCGTGTTTAGATACCTAGGTACCATCTTGTGTTAGAGATCGATGTAGACTGGGTGGAAGTGCCGTTTCTAGGACACTTCTAGGTGCTGAAGGAAGTCAGCATCATATTCTGCTTTCCCATGGAGGATTTGACTTTCCCTGGAACCTAGAGAGGAATATGACTGACTACTTATATATGTGTATATTTTGATGAATTAACTATTTTTGGTTATGGCCTATGAGCCATATTAACTATTTCGGCCTGCGTGGCACCTCTGACTAGATATGTATGTATATATATGCCAAAGACTAGGATGTATGCCATAGGCAAATGCATGGAGGGTAAGACCTCATACTATTTGCTTGGTATGCATGTATGAATGTTAGAAGCATTTCGTGGAAGTAGGAGAGTGTTAAAACACAACTTATAGTTTCATAGGTTTAATAACGAACTGAGAGTAAGCGATCCTTGGGATAGAACTTAACTTAAGTACTTTTAAAAGAAAAATAAGAAAAAAAATTAGATCGGGTTTTTAAGAGTTAAATTAAATAACCTAATGCTGCACTTAAAACCAATTAAGAAACTAGGACGTTACATTCATTGTATTAGAGCACAGTTATTAGAACTCTGCTAATATGTAGGTAGAATAGCCTAACATTAACATTGATTAGATAAGCTTAAGTGATCATGACAGTTCGAGTAACTTGAGTCTATGTTTATGCTAGGAACCTTAGATTGTTCCATATTTCCTTTATGTGCCGTACTTTTCTCTATTTAATTATATTATTGGGACTTATCACCTCAGTGATGTTCTTGTTTAGCAGAAAGCTATGGCAAATACCAGGAGAAATGCTGACAATAGGCAACCTAAAAGTGACATGATTCGTCAAATGATGCATGCATTTGAGAACATGGCACAGGCATTGAGGGACCAAGCCTCAGTCACCACAGAGGTACTCCACCAGACCCAGGAAAATCATAATGCCCCGAATTATGAGCATCAAGACAATGGGCACCATGTGGGTAATCGCCTGAGATGCACTGAATTCCAGTGGGTAAGGCCTCTGGTATTCAAGGGTACCTATGATCTAATTGTAGCTGAGGAATGGTTACGGGAATTAGAGAAACTTTTTGATGTACTTCATACCCCTTATCCACAGAAAGAAACCTTTGTAGTCTATCAACTACAGGGTGAAGCAGTGTACTGGAGGCAAGGAGCCAAACAGTTACTTGAGGGTAGGAATATTCCCCTTGGGTAGCCTTTAGGGAAACCTTTTAAGCTAAATACTATCCAGAAAGTGTGATGAAAGAAAAAGAGATTTAGTTCCTCCAATTAAAAGAAAGAGGAAAACCTTTTGGGGAGTATTTGGCAAAGTTTTAAGAACATGCCAAGTTCTCAACCTACTTAAGACTTCAGCCTGATGATGCCTGGAAGGCAGCTCAGTTTGAAGCCAGGTTAGACCTAAATATAAAATCACAAGTAACCCCGATGGAGATTATGAGTTATGCGGAGTTAGTGAACAAATGCCACATAATTATTAGTAAGAACCTCACTGATAAGGCCGCATTGACCTAGAAATTCACTAGAAAACCCTAAACCAACCTTAATGTGACGAGAGGAAACTTCAAACCTGTCCAAGGTAATACCAGTACCCATCCCTACAGTGAACCGTCCTCATTGCACTAAGTGTAATAGAAACCATTACCCTAATCAACTCTGCAGAAGCAACCACTTCTATCGTTGTGGGAACCCTAGACACTTCGCAAGAGTGTGCAAGGCCAAGGAACCTGTGAGTGGATCCCAAACACCGGCTGCTCGAAGGGTCTATGCTCTGGATGGAGATGTCAATTGCCAGACTGAGGATCTCATAGAGGGAACGGATAAGATTCAAAACATGAAATTTAAAATTCTATTTGACTCAGGAGCCACATATTCTTTTGTTTCTAAATTGTGTGTTAATACTTTAAACCTACCTTTTGAACTCTTATTGCATGAACTACATGTCTCAACCCCTTTGGGGAAGAGTTTGATTGCTACCCATACTTGTTTCAATTGCCCAATTGAGATAAATTCTAAATTATTTCATGCCAATCTTGTCTGTTTGAATATGACCACCATAGACTATATCTTAGGGATGGATTGGTTGTTTAAGAATCGTGCTATGTTAGATTGTGCTGCTAAATCTGTGATCTACTTGAATGCCTGTATATCTAGACAAAGTGAACCTAGAATTTTGAGTCTAAAGGAAAGAATTAGTTTGCTCCCACTAGTTAGGGATTGCAGTTATGTTTTCCTTGAAGAGATATTCAAACTACCCCTGAGAGAGATGGAGTTTACCATAGATCTTCTGCCAGGAACGATACCCATATCCATTACACTGTACCGAATGGCCCCACTTGAGTTGCAAAAGTTGAAAGCTCAAATAGACGACTTGCTGCGCAAGGAGTTTATTAGACCTAGTGTCTCACGTTGGGGAGCCACAGTCTAGTTTGTGAAGAAGTAGGACGGAAGCTTAAGACTTTGTATACACTATAGGCAATTAAATAATGTGACCATCAAGAATAAGTACCCCTTGCCCCGTATAGATGACCTATTGGATCAGTTGCGAGGACCGACTATATTCTCTAAGATTGATCTTAGGTCAGGATACCACCAAATTAGGGTTAGAAAAGAGGATATCCCTAAGACTACATTCAGAACGCGTTATGGCCACGATGATTTCCTAGTGATCCCATTTGGAATTACCAATGCCTCTGCGGTATTTATGGATTATATGAACGGCATCTTCCGACCTTATCTAGATCGTTTTGTCGTAGTGTTCATTGACGATATTCTGATTTACTCGAGGAGTGAAGAAGAACATCAGGAACATCTTGCACTGATGTTGCAAGTACTGCGAGAGAAACAGTTGTATGCCAAATTGAAAAGATGTGAATTTTGGTTAGAGGAAGTCAAATTTTTAGGGCATGTGATCAATAAACAAGGCGTGGCTAAAGACCCTGGCAAGACCGAAAGCCGTTAAGAATTAGGAGACACCACAAAGAGTAACTGAGATTAGGAGTTTTCTAGGATTGGTTGGGTTTTATAGGAGGTTTATCATTGGATTTTCCCAAGTTGCCCTTCCTATGACTAGGTTAACTCGTAAGAATACCCCTTTCAAATGGTCAGCAGAGTGCGAAGACAGTTTTCAAACTCTGAAAGATAAATTGACCACACCCCTGTACTCACCATACCTGACACCTCAAAGCCTTTCGAGGTATACATTGATGCCTCAAAGAAAGGACTTGGTTGTGTGCTTATGCAGAATAAGCAAGTGGTAGCGTATGCATAACGGCAACTTAAGCCAAATGAAGAGAAATACCCTACCCATGACTTAGAGTTAGCGGCTGTGATCTTTACGGTAAAAATTTGGAGACATTTACTCTTTGGAGATAGGTTTACAATCTTTTGCGATCACAAAAGCCTTAAGTACTTGTTTGATCAGAAGGAGTTGAATATGAGACCAAAGAGATGGGTTGATTTATTAATAGATTATGATTTTGAGCTGAAGTACCACCCGAGCAAAGCTAACGTAGTAGCCGATGCTCTAAGTAGGAAGTCAGTACAAATAGCCCACTTAATGGTTGAAGAAATGAAGCTAATAGAAAATTTTAGAGATTTAGGTTTGAATACGGTTGTGGCTCAAAATAAGTTAGAAATGATTGACTTTAGGATTGAATGCAACTTTAGAGCCCAAATTAAGGAAACTCAAGTGAAGGATGAAACCCTAGTTGCCCTGAGGAACCAAAAAGAATTCCATGAAGACGAGGACGAAGTATTAATGTTTAGAGAGAGAATAGTAATCCCTAATGACTCCGACCTAAGAAGAAGATACTAGATGAAGCCCATAGGAGCTTATACATTGTTCATCCAGGTATAACCAAGATGTACCAAGGCCTTAAGAAGAGATTCTGGTATCCAGGGATGAAGAAAAACATTATAGAACATGTGAGTAAGTGCCTAACTTGTCAACAAATTAAGATAGAACACCAGAAACCCCCATGACTGCTACAACCTTTAGCCATACTTGAATCAAAGTGGGAACAAGTCACCATAGACTTTGTGGTACGATTACCCCGAACCCCTTCAAACTATGACTATATCTGGGTAATTGTGGATAGACTCACGAAGTCTGCTCACTTCTTACCCTTCAAAATCACCTTTTCTTTAGAGAAGTTGGCCCAACTGTACATCCGAGAGATAGTGAGGCTTCATGGAGTGCCTACTAGCATAGTGTCCGAGGGATCCCAGATTCACTTCACGATTCTGGCAAGCCTTACAAAAGGCCTTAGGAACACAACTAAGGTTTAGCATAGCATATAATCCTCAGACTGATGGCCAGTCGTAGAGAACTATTCAAACTCTCGAGGATATGCTCCGATCTTGTGCACTTGAGCAAGAAGGCACATGGGATGCTTACTTGCCATTGGTAGAATTTGCGTATAACAATAGTCACCATTCTAGTTTAGGCATGGCACGTTATGCAGCCCTTTAAGGGAGAGAGTGTACGTCACCCTTATGTTGGACTGAGATTGGGGAAGAAAGAGTGTAAGGGCCAGATATAGTCTGTCAAACTACGAAACAAATCCGTCTGATCAAAGGAAAAATAAGAGTTGCCCAGCAAAGGCAAGAAAATCATGCCAATAGGAGAAGAAAACCCCGAGAATTCAATGAGGGAGACCATGTATTCCTCAAAATAACTCCGATGACAGGCATTGGCAGATCACTGAAAGTACGGAAATTGCATCCCCGATTCATTGAACCATACCAATTTCATAAGAGAATTGGTCCCTGGCATATCAAATAGCATTACCCCCAAAATTGTTCTACCTCCACAATGTCTTTCATGTCTCTCAACTCCAAAAATACGTCCTTGACCCTTCACATGTGCTGAGGACTGAGCCAATAGAATTAAAAGAAAAATCAACTTATCCCTCAATCCCTATAAAGATCCTAGAGTTTGAGGAAGACAACTCCGGAGTAAAACGTTCCATTAGTCAATGTGTTATGGCGAGACGCTTCGACGCAAGAAAAGACTTGGCAAGGTGAGGAGGACATGAACCATCAATACCCGGCATTATTTGCAAGTATGTCTCGAAAACTCCAAAGCCTAAATCCTAAACCCTAAACACCAAACCCCAAACCCTAAGCTCTAAATCCCAAACCCTAAACCCTAAACCCTAAACCATAAACCATAAACCAAAAACCCTGGACTCTAAATCCAAAACCCTAAACCATAAACACCAAACCCTAAATTGAGAACTCCAAAGACTAAGCCCTTTCACCATTCCCAAACCTTAAACCCTTTACCAAAAATTGTAAACCGTAAACTCCAAACCTTAAACCCCATAGCCTAAATCGTAAACCCTAAACCCCAAACCCTATACCATAAACCCCAAACCCTAACAATAAACCCTAAACCCTAAATCCTAAACCCCAAACACTAAATCCAAAACCTTAAACCCTAAACCATACACCCTAAACCATAAACAGTAAACCCTAAACCCTAAATTTTAAACCCCAAACCCTAAACCCAAAACATAAACACTAAACCCAAAACCCTAACCCATAAACCCCAAATCTTAAATATTAAAACCCAAACCCTAAACCCTAAACCCTAAACCCAAAACCCTAAACCCTAAATCCTAAATCCTAAATCCTAAACCTTAACCCAAAAACACAAAACCCTAAATCCCGAACCCTAAACACTAAACCCTAAACTCTAAACCATAAACCATAAACTCAAAACCCTAAACCCTAAATCCCAAAACCTAAATCTTAAACCCAAAACCCTAAACCTTAAACCCTAAATCACAAACCCCAAACACTAAACACTAAACCATGAACCCTAAACCCTAAACCCTAATCCCTAAACAATAAACCCAAAACTCTAAACCCTAAATCGTAAACCGTAAACCCTAAACTTTAAAGCCTTAACCTAAAACCCTAAATCCTAAACCCCAAACCTAAACCCCAAACCCTAAACCCTAAACACCAAACCCTAAGCCCTTAACGCAAAACCTAAACCCTAAGCCCAAAAAACCAAACCGTAAACCCTAAACCCCAAATTAAAAACCCTAAACCCTAAACTCCAATCCCCAAGCCGTAGACCCTAAACCCCATATCCTAAAACCCAAAACCCTAAAAACTAAATTGCAAACCCCAAACCCTAAACCCCAAACCATAAACCATAAACCATGAACCCTATATCGCAAACCCTCAAACCTAAAACCTAAACCCTAATCCCTAAATACCAATCCGTAAAAACTAAACTTTAAACCATAAATATAAAACTATAAAATTTAAAAACTAAACTCCAAACCCCAATCGATAAACCATAAATCGTAAAGCCCAAACCCTAAACGTATACCCTAAACCTTAATCGCAAAACCCAAAACCCTAAACTCTAAATCCAAAACCCCAAACCCTAAACCCAAAACACTAAAGCCTAAAGCCTAAACCCTAAAACCAAAATCCAAAACCCTAAACACTAAATCCAAAACCCTGAACCCAAAATCCTAAACCCTAAACACCAAACACTAAACCCTAAATCCTAAACCCTAAACATTAAACCCAAAACCCTAAACCTTACATGGTAAAATCTAAATCAAAAATCTGTAACTATAAATAGTAATCCTAAACCCTAAATTCCAAACCTAAACCTTAAACCCCAAACCTTAAACCCTAAACCCTAAACAACAAACCCTAAACCCTAAACCCTAAACTTTAAACCCTAAACCCTAAACCCTAATCCCCAAACCCAAAACCCTAAACACTAAACCCTAAACGCAAAACACCAACCCCTAAAAGCTAAACCCTAAACATTAAAACCCAAACGGTAAACCTAAATCCAAAACCTTAAACCCGAAATTGTAAACTGTAAACCCTAAACCCCAAACCCCAAACCTTAAACCCTAAACCCCAAACCCTAATCATAAAACCGTATACCCTAAATCCTAAACCTTAAACCCTAAACCCTAAATCCTAACCCTAAATCCTAAATCCTAAACCCCAAACCCTTAACCCTACCTAAACCTAAAACCCTAAATCCTAAACCCCAAACACTAAACGCTAAATCCGAAACCCTAAACACTAAAGCCAAAACCCAAAACCCAAAGCCCAAAACCCTAATCCGTGAAACCAAACCGAAAACACCAAACCCTAAAGCATAAACTCGAAACTATAATTGTAAACCCTAAATCCCAAACCCCAATCAGTAAACCCTAAAGTGAAAACCCCAAACCATAAACGTAAACCCAAAACCATATACCCTAATTCCTAATCCCCAAACCCCAAACACTAAACTCTAAATCATAAACCCGAAGCCCTAAATCCTAAACCCTAAACACTAAATATGAAAGCCTAAATACTAAACCCTAAAACCTAAACCTTAAACACTAAACTCTAAATCAAAAACCCGAAATTGTTAACCATAAACCCCAAACCCGAAACCGTAAGACTTAATCGCTAAACCCCTAACCCAAAAAGCAAAAACCTAAACCATAGACCCCAAACCATAAACCCTAAACCCGAAACCCTAAACCATGAACCCTAAACCCCAAAGCCTAAATACTTAATCCCATACACTAAACCCTAAACCCAAAACTTTAAACCATCAACCCAAAACCCTAAACCTTGAACTCCAAACCCTAAGCCTTTACCCGAATCCCAAAACCTAAACCCCAAACCCTAAACAATAAACCATAAACCATAAACCATAAGTTCCAAACCATAAACCCTAAACACCAAACCCCTAAACACGAATCCCTTAACCCTAAACGGTAAACCCTAAACACCAAACCCTAAACCTAAACACAAAATCAAAAACCCTAAACCGTAAACCCTGAACACCAATCCTTAAACCCCAGACCCTAAACCCCAAACCACAAAAGGAAAAACCTTAAACTCGAAACTGTAAACATTAAACCCCAAACCCTAAACACTAAACCCTAAATCCTTAACCCTTAACCCTAAATCCTAAAGCCCAAATTGTAAACCCTAAATCCCAAACCCTAAACACAAAACCTTAAACCCTAAACCCTAATCCTAAATCCCTAAATCCTAAATCCTAAACCCGAAACCCTAAACTATAAAACCTAAACCCAAAACGGTAAATCCAAAGCCCTAAGCACTAAACCATAAACCCTAAACCATAAACACAAAACCCTAAATCCTAAACCTGAAATCCTTCACCCTAAATTCTCAATCATAAACCCCAAACTCTAAACCCTAAACTTTAAACATAAAACCCTAAATCCTAAACTCAAAAGCCTAAACCATAAACCCTAAATCCTAAACCCTAAATCCTAAACCTTAAACCCTAAACCCAAAACCCAAAATGCTAATTCCCAAACCCTAAACACTAAACCCTAAACCCTAAACCTTAAACCATAAACTCAAAACCCTAAACCCTAAACACTAAACCAGAATCCCTAAACCTTAAATGCTATACCCTAAACACCAAACACTCAACCCTAATCCCTAAACACCAAACCCAAAACCCTAAACCCGAAATAGTATAGCCTAAACCCTAAATCATAAACCCCAAACCCTAAACCTTGAACATTAATCCCCAAACCCTAGACCCTAAGCCGTAAAACACAAAACCCAAAACCCAAAACCTTAAACCCTACACCCCAAGCTCCAATCTCCAATCCCTAAACCCTAAATCCCAAATGCTAAACCCTAAACTCTAAACCCTAAATCCTAAACCCTAAAGCTTAAACTATAAACCCTAACCCTAAAACCCTAAAACCCAAACCCTAAACTCCAAACCCAAAACCCTAAACCCGAAACTAAAATTGTAAACCCTAAACCCCAAACCCATAATCCCAAAATCGTATACCCTAAACTCCAAACTCGAAACCCTAAACCCTAAGCCTTAAACCTGAACCCTAAATCCAAACATCCAAACTTTAAACCCTAAACCCTAAATACTAAACAATAAACCCAAAACCCTAAACCTGAATCCCTAAATCCCAAACAATAATAAAAAACCCTAAACCCTAAACTCAAAATTGTATATTGTAAACCATAAACCCCAAACCTTACACCCCAAACCCCAAACGGTAAACCCTAAACCGTTATCCCTAAACCCTATACCCTAAGCCCTAATCCCTAAACCCCAAACCCAAAACACTAAACCCTAAACCCTAAATAACAAACCCTAAACCCTTTCCCTAAACCCTAAACATTAAACCCTAAACCCCAAACGGAAAACCCTAAATCCTAAATCCCAAACCCTAAACACTAAACCCAAAATGCAAAACACCAACCCCTAAAATCTAAACCCTAAACATTAACCCTAAACCTAAATCCAAAACCTTAAACTCGAAATTGTAAACTGTAAACCCTAAACCCCAAACCCTAATCCCAAAACCCTATACCCTAAACCCCGAACCCCAAACCCTAATGCTAAAACCGTATACCCTAAACCCTAAACCTCAAACCCTAAACCCTAAATCCTAACCCTAAATCCTATACCCCAAACTTTAAACCCTAAACCCTAAATCCTACCTAAACCAAAAACCCTAAATCCTAAACCCCAAACACTAAACGCTAAATCCAAAACCCTAAACCCTAAACCCAAAACCCTAATCCGTGAAACCCAAACTGAAAACACCAAACCCTAAAGCATAAACTCGACACTGTAATTGTAAACCCTAAATCTCAAACCCCAATCAGTAAACCCTAAACTGAAAACCCCAAACCATAAACGTAAACCCAAAACCATATACCCTAATTCTAAATCCCCAAACCCAAAATCCTAAACTCAAAATCATAAACCCGAAACCCTAAATCCTAAACCCTAAATACTAAATTTGAAAGCCTAAACACTAAACCCTAAACCCTAAACCTTAAACACTAAACTCTAAATCAAAAACCCAAAATTGTTAACCCTAAACCCCAAACCTGAAACCGTAAGACTTAAACCCTAAACCCTTAACCCAAAAAGCAAAAAGCAAAACCCTAAACCCCAAACCTTAAACCCTAAACCCGACACCCTAAACATTAACCCCAAAGCATAAATCCTTAATCCTAAACACTAAACCCTAAACCCAAAACTTTAAACCAAAGACCCAAAACCTTAAACCTTGAACTCCAAACCCTAAATCATAAACCCGAGAACCATAAACCATAAGTTCCAAATCTTAAACCCTAAACGCCAAACCCTTAACCTAAACCCCTAAACACGAATCCCTTAACCCCAAACACAAAATCAAAAACCCTAAACACCATACCCTAAACCCTAAATCATAAACCCTAAACCCTGATCACCAATCCCTGAACTCTAGACCCTAAACCCCAAAACACAAAAGCCAAAACCCTAAACCCAAAACACTAAACCCTAAACCCTTAACCCTAAATCCTAAAGCACAAATTGTAAACCCTAAACCCCAAATTGTAAACCGTAAACCCTTAACCTAAATCCTGAACCCTAAACCCCAAACCATAAACCCTAAACCCTAAACCCTAAACGGTAAATCCAAAAACCTAAGCACTAAACCCAAAGCCCTAAACCATAAACACAAAACCCTAAATCCTTCACCCTAAATCCTCAATCCTAAACCTCAAACTCTAAACCTTAAACCCTAGACCCTAAACACTAAAGCTTAAGCCCGAAACCCTAAACCCTAAACCTAAAACCCTAAATCCTAAACCCCAAACCCCAAACCCTAAACCCTAAATCCTAAACCTTAAACCCTAAACCCAAAACCCAAAATGATAAATCCCAAACCCTAAACACTAAACCATAAACACAAACCCTAAACCTTAAATCATATACTCAAAACCCTAAACCCTGAACACTAAACCAGAATACCAAAACCCTAATCCCTAAACCTTAAACCCTAAATGCTAAACCCTAAACACCAAACACTAAATCCAAATCCCTAAACACCAAACCTAAAACCCTACACCCAAAGTCTAAAACCCTACACCCTAAACAACATAGCCTAAACCCTAAATCATAAACCCCTAACCCTAAACCTTCAACGCTAATCCCCAAACCCTAGACCTTTTACCCCAAACCCCAAAATCCAAAACCTAAACCCATAAACTCTAACCCCGAAACTGAAAAGTGTAAACCCTAAACCGCAAACACAAAATCCAAAACCCAAAACACTAAACACTAAACCCTACACCCCAAGCTCCAAGCTCCAATCCCTAAACCCTAAACCCTAAACCTGAAACCCTAAACCCTAAATTCCAAACCCCAAACCCTAAACTCTAATCCCTAAATCCTAAACCCTAAAGCTTAAACTATAAAACCTAAACCTAAAACCCTAAAACCCAAACCCTAAACCCCAAAATCAAAACCCTAAACCCGAAACTAAAACTGTAAACCCTAAATCCCAAACCCATAATCCCAAAATCGTATGCCCTAAACTCTAAACTCCAAACTCTAAACTCGAAACCCTAAACCCTAAGCCTTAAACCCTGAACCCTAAATCCAAACCCCCAAACTTTAAACACTAAACCCTAAATACTAAACCATAAACCCAAAACCTTAAACTTGAATCCCTAAATCCCAAAGAATAACACAAAACCTTAAATCGTAAACTCGAAATCGTATATTGTAAACCCTAAATTCCAAACCTTACACCTTAAACCCCAAACGGTAAACCCTAAGCCGTT
Organism: Senna tora; assembly: GCA_014851425.1. NCBI lineage: Eukaryota > Viridiplantae > Streptophyta > Magnoliopsida > Fabales > Fabaceae > Senna > Senna tora. The sequence goes on along the minus strand of CM026267.1, from coordinate 35,329,956 downwards.
ATCCCTAAACCCTATACCCTAAACCCTAATCCGTAAACCCAAAACACTGAACACTAAACCCTAAAGCCTAAAGCCTAAAACACTAAACCCCAAACGCTAAACCCTAAACTCTAAATTATAAACATCAAATTGGAAACTGTAAACCGTAAACCGCAAACCATAAACCTTAAACCCTAAACCCTAATTCCAAAAACCTAAACGTAAAACCCTAAACCCTAAATCCTAAACCCCAAACCCTGAACCATAAACCCTAAATCCCAAACCCTAAACCCTAAATCTGAAACCCTGAACATTAACCCAACACCTTAAACCATACACCCTAAATCCTAATCCATAAATCCCAAACCCTAAACATGTAATACCCGAGAAATTTTTTCGAAGTTTAAAATAAAATAAAAGGGAAAGAAATGAGGTAGAAAATAATTTCTAGGATTTAATTCAGGACCTAAGAAATTGGAAACCTGAATTAAATAGGGAAAGGGAATAAATTAAAAATACATATTAGTTATTATTTATGTAATTATTAATTAACTTATTGTTAATTATATTTATTTATTTAATTATTATAATTATTTTAATTATAATTAATTATTATTTTTTTAAAAAGGTGGGGTTCCGTGACTTTAATTAAAAAGAAAGAAGAAGAGAAAGAAAGAAAAGAAAGAAAAAAAGAAGACGGGGAAGAGAAAAAAAAACGAGAAGAGAGAGAGAGTGGAGGTGTGAAGAGGAAGAAGGGGGGACGAGGATGGACCGCCAGAAAGTCACCGGAGAAGGACGGTCCGACGCCGGAAAACCTCACCAGAGCTTGACTACAACTTCTTCCACACCTCTCACCAATCGAATCAAGGTGTGTAACCCAAATTTCATTTGAAATACACAATTTCTCCATTTTTAGGGATTTCTTCGATTCACCTTCGAATGAATTGTTTCGAGGGTAGATTGAGACCTAGGAAGTGTTCTTGAACACTTAGTTGGGGTAAGAATCGAGACTATAACCTCGGGTTTAGCCAAATTCGAATTTGGTAGGATTTGGGGTTGAAATTCCAATTTTATTAATTTGGGGAAATTATTGATAATTAGGAATTGAGGTTGGATTTGAGTAAATAGGCTCGGATTAGAATTATTGAAATTATATTGTTGAAATATTAGCTGAACAAGACAAGTGAAGAGCTGGCCCGAGTTGACTAAGGTTGAACCTTGACGTTAACGTGCCGGGTCCCTACTCGGTTTGCCCAAATACACTGTAAGGGTGATGTTCAGGGCTCCAAACCTCTTATTTTAATTCTTAAACACCCTAGAATAATTCTAAATATGCTATCAAGCATCAAGAATTATTTTAGGTGCTTTCTTGTTTCACAAGGAAACCTTAAGTAGGATAATTTAAAAGTAAATTGAGGTTTAGTAACTTGAATCCAAGGCTCCAAAAATCAATTCAAGGTGAGCGATAATTGTACGAAACCAAGTGTGAAGCAATTGAGACTCTCATGGAAGAGAGGGAAGATGGATAAGACTAAGAACTCGATTCTTGGCAACGTCTAGGTGCATTTTTAGGCACGAGCATACCATACGCATATGAGTTGCATATAGTTAAGATTATTAACCACGTGAATGCAATTGTTAGGAAACCACGATTCGTTCGGAGCGGGAATTACTCCAGGACAAGCACAAGGAAGCCGTCCAGGTGAGGGGTTTCCCATCCTTTCCCTATAGGGTTGATTGAGGATGTGGATATGTGGTTTGCCTACATGCCTATTTGTAAGAATTATTTAGTGGCTAACATGTTATTGTTGTTCCTAAACTGTTATATATGAAAGTATTTGTATATATGTGTTTGACTATAGGTAAAGAGGTATTGGAGGCTATCCATGTGATGACATGGGATACGCCAAACAGTACAAGCAAGGGGGTAAGTTGTTGATTGAGTCCAAGGTTTGCTTTAGCATATTAATTAGAAACTCATTAAAGAAATCGTACAGAAGTTCTTAGTAAAGGTCGACATTTTATGGTAATTGAACTTAAAACATTTGCCCGTTTAGGGCATTGCCCTAGCTTGGCACTTGGGTCAGTTAAATATTAAAACATTTGCCTGTTGAGGCCATTTCCCTAGCCTGGCACTAGGGTCAGTTAAATATTAAAACATTTGCCCGTTGAGGCCATTTCCCTAGCCTGGTAGTAGGGTCAGTTAAATATTAAAACATTTGCCCGTTGAGGGCATTGCCCTAGCTTGGCACTTGGGTCCGTTAAAGATTAAAACATTTGCCCGTTGAGGGCATTGCCCTAGCTTGGCACTTGGGTCAGTTAAATATTAAAATATTTGCCCGTTGAGGCCATTTCCCTAGCCTGGCACTAGGGTCAGTTAAATATTAAAACTTTTGCCCATTGAGGCCATTGCCCAAGCCTGGCACTAGGGTCAGTTAAAGATTAACAGAAATTGCTCGTTGAGGCCATTGCCCTAGCCTGACATTAGGGTTAGTTAAACATTAAAAGAATTTGCCCATTGAGACCATTGCCCTAGCCTAGTACTTGGGTCAGTTGAGTGATTTACAGTTTTCAAATGATATGTTAAAAGTGTTTACTTGCTTATGAAAAGCATGATAGAGGAGCATGATCCGTAGGTTTATCCATTATTTTATGTTATATTAATATTGCCTGATCGTAATATAACATTTGATAAACTAGATTTTCATGCACATGTGATTGTGGGTGTTTCCCTTTCCCCAGCTATAGTGGTACCCGCCGCTACGCCGAGGATGGGAACCTTCTCACTGAGTCTGTTTGACTCACTCCCTCTGCTTCAATGTTTCAGATACATGTATCGGGCAGGCATCGACGTCCGGATAGTGATACGGATATCAGACCATCCTTTACGCACTAGTTCGCATTGGTGGGCACTTTTTGTTATTTTGACTCTTTTGGTTGTACATATTCTAAGTTGTAAGAGTTGTGTATATATATTTACAGCTTTTGATATGTACCTATTCTAGAATTGTCTCCTTCACATGTACTTAATGACAGGGTCCAGATTGGGGATAAACTAGGATATACGTATGAGATTATAAACTTCTTCATGCGAATAGGATAGAGCATACGCATTGAGGCGTACGGTCAATATGATATTGATATATATATTATGTGTGCTTGCTGCATGTGAATAGGATAGATCGTACGTATTGAGACGTATGGTCAATATGATATGAATATTTATTTTATGAATGTTGATATATATATCTATACACTGGTGGAGCTGAAGCGGTTTTGAGCGAACCACAGATTGCAGGTTATTTAGGCCACCAGTGAGGTGTGGCCACTATTATGATATATATATATATATTGATTGTATAGCAGGGTAGTTATAGTTATGTTTACAGGGTAAGGCTTACGGGTTTAGAGGTAAAAGTCTATTCCCGTGATGATCACGCACTTCCGATTTGGGGTCGTGACAAACTTGGTATCAGAGCCAGGTTATTCTTTAAGTCATGTGAAGCCATTGGTATAATCGGGTGTCGGTTTAATCTTCGTTGTGAAACTCGGGCACAACGTTGAATTAAACAGGCACTTGTGGGAGTACCCCAGATAAATGGAGTTAGCTTTTCTTTCATTCCTTCTTAATCTGTGATAGATTATATAAATGCTCATCAGGTGATGTTCTTGTGCAGTACAGGGATGCCGCCGACTACTAGGCACGCTGGGAATGGCGGTAGAAGCCCTGCACGTACAGATGAGGAGTCGGTTCACGTGGAGAGAATGCCTCCCAAGGGCCGAGCTAGAGGCCGTGCTCGCGGTCATGGTAAGGCACTTGTGAGGTTGCTCAGGATGTTTAGTCATGCATTCTTTCGAGTCATCACTTTATGCATAGAATTTGTATGTGAAATTCTTTGCAAAGCATATAACTTGTACAATACACAAGTGCCGATGAGCACTAAGGCGTAAGGTGGGGTGGCAGTGACCCCAGGAATCTTAGGACGCCATAATAGGGAAAGGAGACATCCCTAAAGGATGCTACCTAGACACAGACACATTTGGTTGAATTGTTGGCAGGAATGCGCTACAATATGTGATTGTTTTGTAGATGTTAAATGAGAGGATGTGTCTGCTCTGTTAGTGGCGCTTTGTGTGTTATGGTATAGGCACAAGTTTTTTGAGTACAGTATGGAATGCAAGTAGAATAGGAATATGCAGTGAATTGTAGTTTAGCCTACAAATGGTTTGTAAAGTGAAAGAAAAGACATGCTTGGCATGTAGAAAAGAAAGTAAGCCCATGGTGCAATTGAAATGGAAAGTTTACAGACAAGAATAAATAGGGCCATGAGGCATGAGACCGACAGGAAGATGACCACGTGAATGGGTCACGACTGTGCGGTATGCTCTGGCTGAAGGAAGTGAGTTGTCCTTACTAGAAGGTAAACAAGAAAGAGGTGGTGTATGCCACAGTATAGAAGTAGAAATCTACGGACTGGAAAATCAGGATATGGTATATGGAAGGGCAAAGTTGTCGAACCATATGCCGTAGGGATAGATGTTAAGAAGAAGAGGCATATTTAAACGTGTAGAGCGTGACCATATGACGAGCAGGAAACAGGATAAATGGGAAGGCACAGGGAAGAAGCCTAGTTCAACCCTGCGCTCGATCCATCAAGTACTAGTTCCTTAAGCAAACAAGGGGGAAAGAAGGGTTTAAGCCCAACCAAACTCTCTTGGGTTGCTCAAGGAAGAGCATAAAGAATAGGATATTGATCAGATGAGAAATTTTTGTGAAAATCTTTTTGGTCTTTCCGGATGAGAGATTCTTAAAGACCCTCAAACTTTTCTTGAAAATACTAGGGATAACCATTGGAAGGCAAATTTTCATGAAAACTCTTTCTCAATTTTTGTCATTCCAATTGGTTAAACCCTAACCATTTACGAAAACCTTAGGCGTCATTTTCTAAGAAATAAACTTGAATTAATTTTTAAAAACCCGCAGGGTGCCTAAGAAAACTAACTCATGTGACCAATACCCTACCAAACAATATTCCTTTTATAGGTAAGCTGTGTAAGGATGGTTAATCTAGTTGAGAAATCACTCGCTTCGAGTGATTAAAATTAAGGACGGTTAATCGAGAAGGAGAATTTAGTGAGTAACGAGGATTAAGAAATACTAGAAGAAAGAGTACCACGTAGGCACGAAATGAAAAGAAGAGAGTGAATATGGAACGGAGTTAGGTAAGTGTCACACCATGATACTTAACATCATCTAAATGATGTTATTTAAAATTTCTCATGAAAATGGAACCAATCAAGTGAAAAAGTATCAAAACTTGAAGGAACTATAAAATTCTGGATGTTGGTACAGTTCCTTTGGTAAATTAACCAACTTTGTAAACCAATAATTTATTCTGTAAAGCTCCAAAAATTCTGCAATTTTTATGGCATATACAGAAATGTGATATCTAGATGACTACCAAATTTCAGCTCAAAAGTCAAACGTTTGGTCCCAAAAACACTAGCAAAACAGTAGCCATTTGAAATGGCTTGACAGCAGACCACAAATGGGAAAAAACTTACCAAAAAAATATCAAATGAGCTCCTAACAACTCGAACATTTCCAGATCATTTCAAAAGGGTCTTCTATTTCCACATATAAAATTATAGCCATTAAATCCTTCATTTGGTTCCTCAACATCTATGTGAAAGTATGAAAATCAGAAAAATTTTCTGCATATTTCCCTGAATTTCAGGTCTGCCAAAAGGGTACCAATAAAACTCCGAAATTAATGAAATTTGGCAATCATAAACTTTTATATATCTAGTTTTAGTCTTCCAATGTTCATCATTTTTGGGGCTCATTAAATATGATTTTTACATTTTCCTTTGTCCCTCACAATGAAGTCCAAAAATTCATCCTTTGGGTGTCAACATGCAAAAATTTGAGATTGGCCTATTCCAACCATGTTTATTCCTTATATGGCCTTCTAATACATAAAAAAACTTGTCCAAACAACTAAATTGAAATTTATAATATGGTTGGATGAACTTTTGCAAACCTCTTGGGAATGGTACTATTCAAGCCTAAGCATTTACATATCTTGCTAGATGCATCAATTACTTGACATTTCACACCATTAACACATCTCCTATAGGTCAGATAGTATCATTTCATACCCATTTAGTCCCAACATATCTAGTTACCAAAATCATAACTCAAGTTCCTTCAAAGTAACCACTTTCTAGTGAGTTGGTTACCAAGGGAACTTGATTCATATATCTAGCTACCATAGTTAGCATTAGTATAATTTACATTAAGTTTACATATAAGTCATCTACATCTACATCTTCCTCAAAAGTATACATTAGATGCATCAAAATGAGCAAATCCTCTTTCTACTTATATGATTTTCCTAAGTTATACATCAAGAAGATTATGGAGCCACATCTTTTTGCCTTCCTTTACTTGCTGCACCTGAAAATGTTTGTAGAATTTCTTGTTGAGACATAAAGTCTCAGTAGCTAACTCCACATTCCAAAAGCACTATGGCATGTATGGGAAAATAAAACATAAAAGAGTATCTCAAACACAATTCATGTTTTATGCTAAAATCATCATGCAAATATTTGAGTTATGGCCAAAACTCATCAAATAAGATACAAGGGTAGGACTTAGCTCATCCAAACCCTTCATTACATCATACTCCTCACATGAGTTAGGGTAGGACTTAGCTCATCCAAACCCTTCATTGCATCATACACCTCACATGAGATAGGGTAGGACTTAGCTCATCCAAACCCTTCTAAACAATATTCATGTTACATAACCTAGGGTAGGACTTAGCCCATCCAACCCCTTCATAATATCATACATCATAAGCATTTAGAATATCAAGTATGCATACCACAAACACACACATAGCACATAAGGAATGGAAAGTAGCTACCTTATACTCAAGCTTCTCTTTCTCTTAGCTTTTCTTGACAATGACAAGATTTCCTTCCCACATTATCTTCAGGTTGGCTCACTTGTCAAAAACAAGTCCCTATATTCACATGGAATTTATTATCAATCTTATCATAATTTTGACCCTTAAACTCATTACTTTCCTTGTCTTGTCATAATGGTCTATAAGTGGGTTAGTTCTTGAAGCTAGCATATTTCAACTCTTTTGAGCTAAGAAGGATTTCTTATTACTTATCTAATCATGGATGTATTCCTTAAAACAAATCATATTTCTAAAATTTTCCATAAACCTTATCTTTTCATATTTGTCATATTTGAAGGCTTTTTGGAGAATCTAATTAAAGACTAACATATTTGGCTATTGAAGGATTTGTTCAAACATCTAAGGAACTTGTAACAACCTATATCTCATTCATCAAAATTTTCCTCTTAAACCCTACTTTCATTACATTCAAGTTTAACCCCTTAGCCATGCTTTTTCCTTCAGATATACATGTAGTTTTCCATGGCTAACATACCTCTTCTTCCCTTTGCTATTGCTTCTCCAAATTAGTGCTTCACTTTGCACGAAATTCTCCTTCAAATTCAGAGTTTGGGGCTGAAATTTAGATGAAAAGAAAGCTCTTGAGGAGTAGAGCAACTTTGCTAACTATGAAGAGGTGAAAAACTGAAGGTTTCTTACCCTTTTTGGCTTTGCTTCCTCTTCATCTTGTCCAAAGCTTCAAGAAAATGCTCTCCTTTCTTTATCAGCCAAAAGTGGCGTGAAAATGCTGAATGTGGAAGCAAGAAGAATGTGCTTGGCTTATTAGGTCTAAACTTGCCAAAATTTACCATTTTGCCATTACTAATGGCCATTTTGTCCTTGTACCATTTTTTTTCTTTTTAATCCAAAACTTCTAATGAAATATTCATATAAGTAAATTTGGGTATGAGGAAAATCCTCATAGCCTCTAAATAACATAAATATGCTCACAATAATTTTTATCAGGTAAAAATTACTATTTTACCCTTAATTTCCACCTTTAATAAAAATTATTGTAGAACCATTCTTAAAACATTCCAAGGTCATAAATGGATTCCTTGAAGTCCATATCATCTTAGAATGACCTCATTTTGCTTTACTTTACCCTAATCCTTCTTAATTTATCATTTTCTTTGATTATAGAATTTGGGTCATGACATTTCACCCCTCCTCAATAAAAATTTTGTCCTCAAAATTTAAACATACCTCAGTGAAACAAGTGAGGGTACTTCTGCTTCATCTCAGATTCCATCTCCCATGTGGATTCTTCAGGTGTTAAACCCTTCCACAACACTTTCACCAAAGGGATTGATTTTTTTCTGAGCTCCTTAATCTTGACATCTATGATCCTATCTGGTGAAACTACAAAAGACAAATTGTCCTGCAATGCAATATTTTCATATTCAATGATATGTGAAGGGTCAGACTTATATTTTTTCAATTGGGAGACATGAAAGACATCATGAATTTGAGCTAAGTTAGGAGGCAAAGCTAGGAGGTAGGCTACGGGTCCAATTCTAGCTATGATTTCAAATGGACCAAGGTATTTCGGACTGAGCTTTCTTGTTTTGATGGAGCGACCAACTCCAGTGACTGGAGATACTTTAAGAAAAACATGGTCTCCTACTTCGAATTCTAATGGCCTTCTTCTTCTATCTGCATAACTCTTTTGTCTACTTTGGGCTGCAATCAAATTCTCTCTTATATTCTCAATTTGCCTGGAGGTTTGGTCAACTATCTCAGGTCCTATTATAAGTCTTTCACTTAACTCGGTCCAACATAATGGCGACCTACACTTCCTCCTGTACAGTGCTTCAAAAGGAGCCATACAAATGCTAGATTGATAGCTATTATTGTATGCAAATTCAGCTAATGCAAGATATGCATCCCAATTTCATTTAAGTTCTAAGACACAGGCTCTTAACATGTCTTTTAAAATTTGATTTATTCTATCTGTTTGCCCATCTGTTTGAGGGTGATAAGCTGTGCTAAAGCGAAATTTGGTTCCTAATGCTTCTTGTAAAGATTTCCAAAAATTGGAAGTAAACCATGGATCTCTATCTGAAACTACACTACTAGGAATCCAGTGAAGCCTCACAATCTCTTTAATATACAGCTGGGCTAGTTTATCTAATGTATATGTGGATTTCATCGCAAGAAAATGTGCTGATTTTTTCAATCTATCCACTATGACCCAGATAGTGTCATATCCTGAAGTAGTCCTAGGAAATCCCATAATAAAATCCATTGATATACTATCCCATTTCCATACAGGAATGTCTAGTGGTTGCAATAGTCTAGTTGGCCTTTGATGTTCAACTTTCACTTTTTGACATGTTAAACATCTAGATACAAAGTTTGTAATATCTGCTTTCATTCCTAGCCACCAGAAAATATTTTTCAAATCATGATACATTTTGGTAGCTCCAGAATGAATGGTATACTTACTTTTGTGAGCTTCTTCTAAAATTCTACTTTTAAACCCATTATCATTAGGAATACAAATTCTCTCATGAAATCTTACTATATCATCCTTTTTCAAATTAAATTCCTGAGTTTTACCTTCTTTTATTTGCTCTCTTATCTTTTGTATGTAATCATCCTTTTCTTGATATCCCTTAATTTTCTTTACAAAATCATTTTCAATTCTTACCTCACTAGAAAGTAACCTACCTGATTGCACTTCCCATGTAAGACTCATATCGCTAAATGATTCAATTAAATCATGATCCTTAATCATCATCATGGCCATGTGAATTGTTTTTCGTCTCAATGCATCGGCTACTATATTTGTTTTTCCTGGGTGGTACTTCAAGATAACATCAAAATCTTTCAAATACTCTAACCACCTTCTTTGTCTCATATTCAACTCTTTTTTATCAAATAGATATTTCAGGCTTTAGTGGTCAGTATAGATTTCAACTTTGGCACCATATAAATAATGCCTCCAAATCTTTAAAGCAAACACTACCGCTGCTAGTTCTAAGTCATGAGTGGGGAGTTTTCTTCATGTGGCTTCAATTTCCTTGAAGCATAAGCTACAATTCTACCTTGTTGCATAAGTACACATCCCAATCCTTTTTTAGAAGCATCTGTATATGTAATGAAAACGTAATTTGGATCTGGGATAATAAGAACGCGTGCAGAGGTAAGCCTATGTTTCAGTTCTTGAAAACTACTTTCACATTCATTGTCCCACACAAATGGCTTTACTTTTCTAGTCAATCTAGTCAGCGGTAAAGCTATTTGAGAAAAGCCTTGAATAAATCTTCAATAATAGCCTGCCAAACCTAGAAAACTTCTTATTTCTGTAACTGTTTTAGGCCTCTCCTAATTTAGAACTGCTTCTACATTATTGGGATCTACTACAACCCCTTCTTGAGAGATAACATGGGCAAAAAATTTGACTTCTGTAAGCCAAAATTCACATTTACTAAGTTTAGCAACCAATTTCTTTCCTTTCAAGATTTGAAGGACTATTCTCAAATGCTCTTCATGCTCATTCACATTCATTGAATAAATCAATATATCATCTATAAAGACCACAACAAATTTATCTAAATAGGGCCTGAAAATTCTATTCATATAATCCATGAAAACAGCCGGTGCATTGGTCAAGCCAAATGGCATAACAAGGAATTCATAAAGGCCATATCTTGTTCTAAAAGCAGTTTTAGGAATATCTTCGACTTTGACTCTCAATTGATGATATCATGATCTTAAATCAATTTTAGAAAATATAGATGCTCCGACTAATTGACCAATTAAATCATCAATTCTTGGAAGGGGATACTTGTTATTTACTATTACTTTGTTTAATTCTCTATAATCCATCCATAATCTGAAACTCCCATCTTTTTTCTTTACAAAGAGAACAGGAGCACCCCATGGAGAGACACTAGGCCGAATGAATCCCTATTCTAACAATTCTTCTATTTGCCTTTTAAGTTCTGCTAGTTCTGTGGGTGCCATCCTATAAGGTGCTTTAGAAATAGGTCCCGCCCCAGGTACTAGATCAGTTGAAAACTCTACTTCTCTATCAGGGGTGTAATACCAGGGAAATTTTTCGAAGTTTAAATTGAAATGAAAGGAAAAGAAAAGAAGTAGAAAATAATTTTTGGACATAATTCAGGACCTAAGGAATTGGAAACCTGAATTAAATGGGGAAAAGAGACCAGGGAATATTTTTGGTTATCTAATTTGGGGTATAAGAGAAAATAAAAATTTAATTAGAAAGAGGAGGATTTAATTAGGGATATTTTTCCAATTCTTCTTTATTATAATAATTATTATTATTTTTATTATTTAATTATTTTATTTATTATTATTTTAATTAATTATTTAAAAAGGGAAGGGGGTGCGTGCATTAGAATAGAAAGAAAGGAAGGAAGAGTTGAAGGGAGTAAGAGAAGGAGAAAGAGAGCACGAGAGGGAGAGCACTAGAGACAGAGAGAAGTGGTGTGAGGAAGGAGAAGAGGTTGGGGATCTTCGGAAAAGTGAACGGGGAGAGCGAGCCGACGCCGAAGAAGTCACCGGAGCTCGGGTACGACGTTACCTACACCTTCCACCAATCGAATCAAAGGTTGGTAACCCCAATTTCATTCAAAACCCCCCAATTTCTTCATTTTTAGGGATTTCTTTGTTCCACCTTAGATTGGTTTGCTTCGAGGGTAGACTGAGACCTAGGAAGTGTTCTTGAACATTTAGTTGGGGTAAGAATCGAGGCTATACCCTCTGGTTTAGCCGAATTCGAATTTGAAAGGGTTTGGGGTTAAAAATTCTAGATATTCCCAATTTGGGGATTCGTTGATAAATTTGGAATCGGGCTTGGATTTGAGTAGTTAGGGTTGGATTTATGTCGTTGGAATGTAGGTGAAGAAAACCCGTGAGGTGCGGAGTTGAAGCCAGGGTCGGAAGGGCGCCGAAACGGGCCCAAACCAGCCCACATCACAATAAACAAATTGGTGTGCTGTGGGCTAGCGCTGCAACGCCAGCTCTCGGGTATACAAAGAGCTGCTGGGCAGCAGCTTGGTGCCACAGCGCCAGAATGGGCGCTACAGCGACCGGTTTCTGCCCAGCATGCCCAAAATTCGTTTTTAAGTGAATCTGAGGTGTCCGAACCTCCTATTTTCATTCCTAAGCATCTTAGGACAACCCAACCATGTTGTTAAGGATCAAAATCATTTCAAATGTCTCCTTGTCCCTCAAGAATAGAAACTTACGAAATAAGCTAACTCCAACTTCTTGAATTTCTAAATTCCTTATACACCGTCATTAGGGAACCTTAAGTAGGATAGTTTAGAAGCACGTTGAGGTTTAGTAACTCAAATCCAAGGCCCCAAAAGCAACTCAAGGAGAACGATTGTTGTATGAAATCAAGTGTGATGCACTTGAGACTCTCATAGAAGAGAGGGAAGACGGACAAGACCAAGGACTCGGTTCTTGGTTACGTCTAGATGCATTTTAGGCACTAGCATGTAATATGCATATGAATTGCATAGAGTTTGAGACTTTAACCACTTGAATGCATTCGTTAGGAAACCACGACTCGTCCCGAGCGGGAGTTACTCCAGGACAAGCGCAAGGAAGCCGTCCAGGTGAGGGGTTTCCCATCCTTGCCCTACAGGGTTGATTCACGATGTGGATATGTGGTTTGCCTACTTGCCTATTTGTAAGAATTGTTTAGTGGTTAACATGCTATTGTTGTTCCTAAACTGTTATATATGATAGTATTTGTATATGTGTGTTTGACTAAAGGTAAAGAGGTACTGGAGGGTATCCATGTGATGACATGAGATACGCCGAACAGTACAAGCAAGGGGGTAAGTTGTTTATTGAGTCCAAGGTTTCGTTTACCCTATTAATTAGAAACTCATTAAAGAAATCGTATAGAGGTTGTTAGTAAACGTCGACGTTTTATGAGGATTAATACGATCTCTTAATTGATTAGTGAGTCATAGTGATGTTCACACTACCTAGGTAAAGTCAATTTAGGATAGTAATCGGTAGATAGAGTCAAGATCACAGCTGAAAGCTTGGGAAAAGAAACAAGTTAAAACATTTGCCCGTTGAGGCCATTGCCTTAGCCTGGCACTAGGGTCAGTAAAAGACTAAAAGATTTGCTCGTTGAGGCCATTGCCCTAGCCTAGCACTAGGGTCAGTAAAAGACTAAAAGCTTTGCCCGTTTTGGCCTTTACCCTAGCCTGGCACTAGGGTCAGTAAAAGACTAAAAGATTTGCCCGTTGAGGCCATTGCCGTAGCCTGGTACTAGGGTCAATAAAAGACTAAAATATTTTCCCATTGAGGCCATTGCCCTAGGCTGGTACTAGGGTCAAGAAAAAACTAAAAGATTTTCCCGTTGAGGCCATTGCCCTAGCCTGGCACTAGGGTCAGTTAAAGATTTAAAATAAATTGCCCATTGAGGCGATTGCCTTAGCTTGGTACTAGGGTCAAGAAAAGACTAAAACATTTGCCCGTTGAGGCCATTGCCCTAGCCTGGCACTAAGGTTAGTTAAAGATTTAAAAAAAATTACCCATTGAGGCCATTGCCCTAGCCTGGCACGAGGGTTAGTTAAGTGATTTACAGTTTTCAAATGATATGTTAAAATTTAATTGGTTGTTTATGGGAAGCAGGATAGGAAACCTTGATCATTCGGTTTATCTGTGATTTTAAATGTTATATTAATATTGCCTGATCGTAATATAACATTTGATAAACTGGACTTTCATGCGCGTGTGATTGTGGGTGTTTCCCTTTCCCTAGCTGTAGTGGTACCCGCTGCTACGCCGAGGATGTGAAGCTTCTCACTGAGTCTGTTTGACTCACTCCCTCTGCTTCATTGTTTCAGATACAGGGATCGGGCAGGCATCGACGTCCGGACAGTGATACGGACATCAGACCATCCTTACGCACTTGTTCGCTTGGGTGGACACCTTTTGGTTATTTTGATTTCTTTTGTTGTACATATCACAAGTTGTAAGAGTTGATAAATATGATATTAATATTTACATTATGAGTGCTGATAGATATATCTATACGCTGGACTGAGCTGAAGCGGTATTGAGCGAACCGCGGATTGCCGGTTAATTAGGCCACCAGTGAGGTTTGGCCACTAGTATGATATATATATATATATATATATATATATATATATATATATATATATTGTTTGTATAGGAGGGTAGTTATAGTCATGTGAACAGGATAAGGCTTACGGGTTTAGAGGTAAAAATCTATTCCCATGCCGGTCACGTACTCCCGATTTGGGGTCGTGACAAACTTGGTATTAGAGCTTGGTTATTCTTTAAGTCATGTGAAGCCATTGGTATGACCGGGTGTCGGTTTAACCTCTGTTCTGAAACCCGGGCGCAACGTTGGAATAAACAGGCACTTGTGGGAGTACCCAGGATAAATTGACTCAGCCTTTCTTGCATTCCTTCTTATTCTACGATAGATTATGCAAATGCTTATCAGGTGACGTTTATGTGCAGTAAAGGGATGTCGCCGACTACTAGGAAAGCTAGGAGGGGCGGTAGAGTCCCTGCACGTACTGATGAGGAATCCGTTCGTGAGGAGAGAGGGCCTCCTAGGGGCTGAGCTAGAGGCCGTGCTCGTGGTCGTGGTAGGGCACAAAATAGAGGAGTGCATAGGCAACAAACCCTAGAGCCATAGGTTGAGACGGGTGCTCCGTCAGTGGCTGAGATGCTGACTGTGGGATTTCAGGAGTTCAGAGCTGAAATGACCCGCCAAATTCAACAAGAAGTCCGCCGTTTAGTTGTCAGCGACGAAGAAGGGCAAGTGATATCGGCTGAACAGGAAACTGAAATGATTGAGGAAAGGGAGGAAGAACTAAGAAGGGAGTGGCAACAAAGGGACGTGCCACGGGGACCGAAGGGAGTTCCGACGGAATTGCCGATTACTAAATTCCTGAAACTGAATCCGCCTACCTTTTGCGGAACCGAAACCAATGAGGACCCTCAACATTTCCTCCGTGATATAATCAGAATTGGGCAGTTACTAAGGTGTCCAGGAAGAGAGATGGTGGAACTTGCTTCGTTTCAGTTAAGAGGCGCTGCACGGGTTTGGTTTGAATCAGTACAGAAGAGATATGCAAGGAGAGTTGCTCCTATGACCTGTGAAGATTTTCAGAGGGAATTCTTGGGTCGGGTTCTATCTGAAGGAATGAGGTATGCCAAGCGTCAACAGTTTGAAGATTTGTGGATGACGCCGAATATGTCAATGACTGAGTTTGAGCTGCATTTCACGGAGTTTGCTCAATATGCTCCAGAATTGGTTCCCGATGAGAGGGAGTTGATCAAGAGGTTTATCCACAGGTTGGTAGAGCCATTGTTCGTAATTCTACTACCGCAATGTGGTCAGTTTGAAACTCTAGCACAGGCTGCTGATTGTGCTAGCGTAATTGATAATAGAAAGAAGTTTGGGACATCAGCGAATCCCAAGAACAAGTTACTGAT
Organism: Senna tora; assembly: GCA_014851425.1. NCBI lineage: Eukaryota > Viridiplantae > Streptophyta > Magnoliopsida > Fabales > Fabaceae > Senna > Senna tora. Next base: position 35,314,528 of record CM026267.1, on the reverse strand, counting down.
AAGTGGTGATGGACAGGGATGGAAGAAGAAGCAAAAGACAACTGGTAATTCTAGTATAGTTCCAAATTATGCAGGGCAAGTTGGTGGGCAGTCTGTTATTACCACCACATGTTCTGGGAGGAGTAACACCCAAGGGGGGTCAAGGTTCTAAGGCGGTAGATAGGGCGGTAACTAGAAACCGCAGTGTGGAACATGTGGGAGATATCATTTTGGAGACTGCAAAGTGATGAAGGGTGGTTGTTACAACTGTGGTCAGTTCGAGCACATGGCGAAGGAATGTTCGCAGAGGAAGAGTAGTATGAGTGTCAAGAGTAATCCTACTCCGGGTATTACTCCAATTGCAGCCCCACCAGTCAGGATTGTACCACCCCAGACTAACACCTCAGGTGTGGGCCGAGGTAGAGGAGCAGGAGCGGGTGGTAGAGGTCCAGGTGCTCTAGGAGGAGGACAGGCACGGGTGTTTGCTTTGTCTCGTCAAGATGCACATGCCTCAAATGCAGTTGTGACAGGTACACTTTCAGTATGCTCTCTCCAGGCCCTTGTATTATTTGATTTTGGTTCAACAAATTCCTACATCTCACATGCATTTGCACGGAAAGTTGAGAAAAGCCCGACTAGGTTGAAGGAGACGGAAATGGTGTCAACTCCGATGGGTGAGTCAGTACAATTCAAATATGTCTATGAGTCATGTGTGGTGGTGGTCGAGGGTCATGAAACAATTGTGGACCTACGACTACTATACATGGTAGACTTGGATGTCATTCTAGGCATGGATTGGTTGGCATCATGCCATGCGGTAGTTGACTGTAGGGCGAAGTGGTTGAAATTCAATATGCCGAATGAAGAGCAATTCGTGGTGCGGGGTGATGGTGCTGCACCATATCCGAGTCTAATTTCAGCAATGAAACCTTCCAAGCTACTCGAGAAAGGGTGTAAAGGATATCTGGCTTTTGTGAGGGTTACTACGAAAGAAGTACTTCCTGTGAATCAGGTACCGGTGGTTCGGGTGTTTCTTGATGTATTTCTTGACGACTTACCTGGTTTGCCGCCTGATCGAGAGATTGAATTTGAGATCGAGCTTTTACCAGGTACTCAGGCGATTTCCACACCACCATATAGAATGGCTCCGAAGGAGTTTAAGGAGCTTCACACGCAATTAGAGGAATTCCTTGATAAGGGTTTCATCATACCCAGTTTTTCATCTTGGGGTGCACCAATTCTATTCGTGAAGAAGAAGGATGGAACTTTAAGATTGTGTATCGATTACCGAAAGTTGAATAAGGTAACAGTCCGCAATCAGTATCCACTCCCAAGGATCGAAGATCTGTTCGACCAGTTGCAAGGTGCCAAGAGGTTTACAAAGATTGATCTACGATCAGGGTATCATCAGTTGAAGATTAGAAGGGAAGATGTGCCCAAGACTGCTTTATGAACCCAATACGACCATTATGAGTTTCTTGTCACGTCGTTCATGCTAACTAATGCACCAGCAGGTTTTATGCACATGAAGAATTGGGTTTTCAAGCCATTTCTAGACCGGTTTGTCATTGTATTTATAGATGACATTCTAGTCTATTCCAAAAATGCTAAAGAGCACGCCGAGCATTTGAGACTGACATTACAGAGGCTGAGAGAAGAGAAATTGTATGCTAAGTTTTCAAAATGTGAGTTTTGGCTTGATAAGGTTACATTTCTCGGTCGCGTGGTATCTTCAGATGGAATCCATGTTGATCCGAGCAAGGTGGAAGTCGTGAAGAATTGGTCCCAGCCTACCTCAGTGACGGAGATCCGCAGTTTTCTAGGTTTGGCTGGATACTATAGAAGGTTTGTGCAAGACTTTTCGAAGGTTGCTGCACCTCTTACAAAGTTAACTCAGAAAGGGGTAAAGTTTGAGTGGGATAACAAGTGTGAAGAGAGTTTTCAGAAACTGAAGGAAAGTCTCACCACAGCACTGTTGTTGGCTCTTCCTGAGGGCACCGGAGGGTATGTGGTTTAATGTGATGCTTCACGAGTTGGGTTAGGGTGTGTTCTTATGCAGCATGGCAAGGTGATTGCGTATGCGTCTAGGCAACTTCGGAAGCACGAAAAGAACTATCCAACTCACGATCTTGAAATGGCAACGATGGTATTTGCCTTGAAGATTTGGAGGCAATATCTTTATGGCGAAATGTGTGAGGTATACACAGACCACAAGAGCCTTAAGTACATTTTCGAGCAGAAAGATCTAAAGCTGAGACAACGTAGGTGGATGGAGTTATTGAAAGACTATGACTGCACGATTTTGTACCATCCTGGTAAGGCGAATATGGTGGAAGATGCTCTGAGCCGAAAGTCAATGGGTAGCTTAGCCCATATCAGTGAAGTACGAAGGCCGTTAATTCAAGAAATACATGAGCTGGAATAGTCTGGAACTCAGTTTGAATTTATAGACTCCAACTTGTTAGCCCATGTCCAAGCTAAGTCAGCTCTAATTGAAGAAGTTAAGTCCAAGCAAGGTCAAGACGCCGACCTCAAACAAATAAGAGATACAGTGGTTAAGGGAGAGAAGGACGACGTCTGATTCTCCATAGATGATAGTGGCATACTCCGGTTAGAGGGACGACTGTGTGTACCTATGGTGGATGGTTTGAAAGAAAGAATTCTTGATGAGGCACACAAGATAGCGTACACGATCCATCCGGTTAGTAATAAAATGTATCAAGATCTGAGAGAATTGTACTGGTGGAATGGTATGAAGAAAGATGTGGCACACTACATATCTAGATGTTTAGTGTGTCAGTAGATTAAGGCTGAACACCCAAAACCCGCCGGAACACTTCAACAGATAGAGGGGATTGATGAAATCACAGAGGGGATTCTTGATGAGGCACACAAGATAGCGTACACGATCCATCCGGTTAGTAATAAAATTTTATGTCATGATTGATGAAATCACAGAGGGGATTCGATTCAGTTTGGGTAATCGTTGATCGGATGACCTAGTCCGCTTATTTCCTGCCAGTTAAGACCACTTACGGAGTGGGTCAGTACGCCCAGTTGTACCTATCAGAGATAGTGAGGTTGCACGGGGTATTGGTGTCGAGTATCTCTGACAGGGGGTCACAGTTTACCTCTCGATTCTGGAGAGCATTGCAAGAGGAGTTGGGGACGAGGGTTGATCTGATTATAGCGTTTCATCCCTAGACGGACGGGCAATCTGAGAGGACCATTCAGATTTTAGAGGACAAGCTTAGGGCATGTCTTATGGATTTCGGCGGAGGGTGGGAGAAATACCTGCCGTTAGCGGAGTTTGCCTATAACAACAGTTACTAATCCAGTATTCAGATGGCACCCTTCGAGGCCATGTACAGTCGGAAGTGCAGGTCCCCGATTGGGTGGTTCAAGGTCGCGGAGGCCAAGTTAGTTGGTCCAGAACTTGTTCAGGATGGTTTGGACAAGATAAAGTCCATTAGAGAAAGGCTTGCCACGGCTCAGAGTAGGCAGAAGTCGTACGCTGACAACTGGAGAAGAGAGTTAGAGTTTGCTGTGTGTGAGAGCAGGTTTTCTTATAGATTTCACCGATGAGGGGCGTGATGAGATTTGGCAAGAAAGGCAAGCTAGGTCCAAGATACATTGAACCGTTTAAGATTCTAGAACGCGTGGGAAATGTTGCCTACTGTCTAGAATTGCCAGCGGAATTGGAAGGAGTTCATCCGGTGTTTCACTTGTCTATGCTTCGCAAGTACCTACCAGATCCCTCTCATGTAATCCAACCCCAGGAAGTACAACTAGTCGAGGGTCTAACTTATGAGGAGATGCCAGTAGAAATCTTAGATCGCCAGCTGAAGAAGCTAAGATCGAAGGAGATACCATTGATGAAAGTCTTGTGGCGAAACCATTAGGTTGAGGAAGCAACGTGGGAAGTTGAGGCTGAGATGCGCAGGACATATCCTCACCTATTTCAAGACTAAGGTTAGTATGTAAGTTGAAATTCGGGGACCGAATTTCTTAAGGGGAGAAGATTGTAATACCCGGGAAATTTTTTTGAAGTTTTAATTGAAATGAAAGGGAAAGAAAAGAAGTAGAAAATAATTTTTGGACTTAATTCAGGACCTAAGGAATTGGAAACCTGAATTAAATGGGGAAAAGAGAGGGAATATTTTTGGGTATCTAATTTGGGATATAAGAGAAAACAAAAATTTAATTGGAAAGAGGAAATTGCGAAAATTGCGATTTTCAGGGGGCGTCACGACGGGTAGGTACACCCGTCGCAACGGGTAACCCCAATTAACGTGTAGGGGAAGAAACATCAAAAAGGCGGGAAAAAATTTGAAATTTGTGTCTTTTTCAGGGGGCCGTCGCGACGGGTCGCCCCAGGGGTTCGCGACGGGTAGAGGGGTTGCGACGGTGAAGTACACCTGTCGCGACCCCTTCTTTCCGCAGCCTTTTTCTTGCCCTCTCGGTGTCTGATTTGAGCAAAGTTTATGTCCATTTTCAAGGAGTTTTCGTCCTCTACGCAACGGAAGAAGTTTCGAGTCTATCCGGATGATGATTAAAGCCCGATGATCAAATCTTTCATGACTGCCAGATTTTAATTTTTAAAAGGCCTTCTTCCCTCATCCAACCTTTATCCCGGACTCATTTCACTTCCGTCCGATACTCGATTCGCACAAAACCCTAAACCCTAAACCCTAAACCTTAAATCATAAACCCAAAGCCAAAACCCTCAACCCCAAACCCTCAAACCAAAACCGTAAACCGTAAACCCTAAATCCTAAACGCAAAACCCAAAACCCAAAACCCTAAATCCCAAACCCAAAACACTAAACCTTAAACCGTAAACCTTAAACCATAAACTCAAAACCCTAAACCCAAAACCCGAAACTGTAAACTGCAAACCCTAAACCCTAAACTCTATACCCTAAACCCCAAACCCCAAACCTTAATCCCTAAACCCTAAACCCAAAACCACCTACACGCTAAACCCTAAACCCTAAATCCTAAACTTTAAACTCTATATCCTAAACCCTAAACCCTAGACCCAAAACCCTCAACCCTAAACACTAGATAGTAAACCCTAAACCCTAAACCTAAAATCCTAAATCCTAATCCCCAAAACGTAAACCCTAAACCCTAAATGCTAAATCCCAAACCCTAAACCCTAAACCATAAACCCAAAATCCCAAAGCCTAAACCCCAAACCCTTAACCCTAAGCACTAAACCCAAAACCCTAAATCCTAACTCTACATCCAAAACTCTAAATCCCAAACCCTAAACACTAAATCCTAAAGCCTAAACCTTAAACCATAAACTGAAATCCCTAAACCCTAAATCCCAAACCCTAAACCTTAAACCCCAAAACCCTAAATCACAAACTCTAAACACAATACCATAAACCAAAAACCCCAAACCCCAAACCCCAAACCTTAAACCCTAAACCCCAAACCCTAAACCCTAAACCAAAAACCTAAACCCAAAACCCAAAACCCTATATCCTAAATCCTAACTCTAAACCCAAAACCTAAAACCCTAAATCCCAAACCCTAAAAACTAAACCCTAAAGCCTAAACGTTAAACCATAAACTCAAAACCCTAAACCCTAAATCCCAAACCCTAAACCCTAATCCTTAAACCCCAAAATCCTAATTCACAAACCCTAAACACAATACCATAAAATAAAAACCCCAAACCCTAGACCATAAACCCTAAACCATAAACCCCAAACCCTAAACCCTAAACCAAAAACCTAAACGCTAAACCCTAAACCCTAAACCCTAAACACTAAGCACTAATCCCTAATCCGTAAACCTTAATCACTAAACCTAAAACCCCAAACCCTAAATCATAAACCGCAAACCCTAAACCCTAAACGTTACTTCCTAAACCCTAAACAATAAACCCGAATACCTCAACCATAAAACCTAAACCCTAAATCCTAAACCCCAAACCTTATACCCTAAACCCTAAATCCCAAACCCTAAACACTAAAACCTAAACCCTAAACTCTTAAACCTAAACCCGAAACTATAAAATGTAATCCCTAAACCCCAAACCCTAAACCATAAACCCCCAATCGGAACCCTAAACCCTAAATCCTAAATCCAAAATCAAAAACCCTATGTCCTAAATCCGAACACTAAATCCTAGCCCCAAACCGCATACCTTAAACCATAAACCCTAAATCCCAAACCTTGAACTCAACAAATTAATCCCTAAACCCTAAACCTGAAACTCTAAACCCTAAACCCTGAACCCGAAATTCCAATAGAAACCCTAAACACCAAACCCCAAACCATAACCCAAACCCAAAACTCCAAACCTGAATCTCAAACCCTGAATCCAAAACCCAAAACCCAAAACTCCAAACCCTAAATCCAAAACCCAAACCCAAAACCCTTAAACCATAAACCTTAAATCCTAAACCAAAAATCCTAAACTCTCGACACCAAAACGTAGACACCGAACCCGAAACCCTAAAATCTAAATCCTAAACCCGAAACACTAAACTATGATCCCCAGTCCCTAACCACTAAATGATAAACCTTAAACCGCAAACCCTGAACCTAGAACTCGAAACAAGAAAAAGTAATCCCCAAATCGAAGTCCTTAAACCTGAAACCTTAAACCCTAAACCCTTAAACCTAAATCATAAACCCGAAACCCAAAACCCTAAACCCTAAACCCTAAAGGCTAAACGCTAAACCTTAAACCCTAGACCGTAAATCGTAAACCATAAACCATAAACACAAAACCTAAACCACCAACCCTAAACCCTAAACCTTAAACCCTAAACCTTAAACCCTAATCCTAAAACCCTAAACCCAATATCTCAAACCCTAAACCCGAAAGCCTAAACCCTAAAGTCGAAAGCCTAAACCCTAAAGTCGAAAGCCTAAACCCTAAACCCTAAACCCTATATCTCAAACCTTAAACCCTATATCTCAAACCTTAAACCCTAAACCTTAAACCCTAGACCGTAAACCGTAAACCATAAACCATAATCCCAAAACCTAAACCACAATCACAAAACCCTAAACCTTAAACCCTAAACTTTGAACCCTAATACCAAAACCCTAAACCCTAAATCATGAACCCCAAACCTTAAATCTAAACCCTAAACCCTAAACCCTAAACACTGAACTTTAAACCCCAAACCCTAAGCCCCAAACATTAAATCGTAAACCCCAAATGCCAAACCCGAATTCCTAAACCCTAAATCCTAACCATTAAACCCCAAACCCTAAACACCAAACTCTAAACCCTGAACCCTAACCACGAAACGCTAAACCCAAAATCTAAAACCCTAAACCCTAAACCCTTAATCTGAAATTCTGAATACTAAATCCTAAACCCTAAACCATAAACCACAAAGCCAAAACCTAATACTCTAAATCCGAAACCCTAAACCCTAAACCCTGAACATAAAACCCTAAATCTGAAACCATAAACCCTAAGCCGTAAACCCTAAACCGTAAAACCCTAAACCCAAAACCCTAAATCACAAACCCTAGCCCTAAACCATTAACCTAAAACCCTAAACCGTAAACCCTAAACCATTATCCCAAAACCCCAAACCCTAAACCATTAACCCCAAACCCCAAGCCCCAAACCCTAAACTTTAAACCCTAAACCCAAATCCTTAAACCTTAAATCCTAAACCCTAAACCCTAAATGTTAAACCCTAAACACTAAACACCGACCCATAAACCCTAAACCCTAACCACCAAACCTTCAACTCTAAACCTAAAATCTAAAATCGTAAACCCTAAAGACCAAACCCTAAACCCTAAGTGCCAAACCCTAAACCCTAAATCCTAAACCTTAAACTCTAAATCCAAAATCGTAAATGCTAGATGCTAAACCCTAAATCCTAAACCTTAAATAGTAAACCCTAAACACGAAACCCTAAACCTCAAATCCTAAATCCTAATCCACAAACCCTTAACATAAAACCCTAAATGCTAAATCCAAAATATTAAACACTAAACCCTAAATGCTAAACCCTAAATTCCAAACCCTAAACCAAAAACCTTAAATCCTAAATCCTAGATCCTAAACCCTAAACCCTAAACCCTAAATCCCAAACCCTGAACACTAAAACCTAAACCCTAAATCTTAAATCATAAACCCAAAACCTAAAACCCTAAATCCGGAGCCCTAAACCCTAAACCCCAAACCCTAACCCCAAACCCCAACCCAAAACCCTAAACCCTAAACCCTAAACCCTAAACCCAAAATCCAAAACCCTAAACCCGAAATTGTAAACTATAAGCCACAAACCCAAATCCCAAAACCTTAAACCCAAAATCCAAAACCCTAAATCCTAAACCCTGCACACTAAATCAAAAACCCTAAACCCGAAACACTATACCTTAAACCCTTAACCCTAAACTTTAAAACCTAATCCTTAAACCCCAAACCCAAAAAGAAACCCTAAACCCTAAACCTTAAACCCAAAACACAAAACTCTAAACCCTAAACCGAAAATCTAAAACCCTAAACCCCAAACGCTAAATACTGAACCCTAAACCTTAAATCTGAAAGCATAAACCTTGAACTCCAATCCCAAACCCTAGACCCTAAACTCCAAACCCCAAAACCCAAAATTCTAAACCCGAAATTGTAAACTGTAAACCACAAACCCTAAACCCCAACTGCAACCCCGAACCTCTAAACCCTAAACCTTATATCCTAAATCCTAAACCCAAAACCCTAAACCCTAAAGCCTAAATCCTAAACCCTAAACACTAAACCCTAGACCCTAAACCTTAAACCATAAACCCAAAACCTCAAACCCTAAATCCCAAGCCCTAAACCCTAAACCTCAAACCCAAAACCCTAAACCCTAAATTGCAAACCGTAAACCATAAACTAAAAACCGTAAACCCTAAATGATAAACTCAAAACCCTAAACCCTAAACCCAAACGTTAAACCCTAAACCCAAATCATTAAATCCTAAACCCTAAACCCTAAACACCAAACTTGAAACCCTAAACCCTAACCACCAAACCTTAAACGCTAAATCCAAAATCTAAAACCCTAAACCCTAAACCCTAAAGAGAAAGCCTAAACCCTAAACCCTGAGCTCCAATCCCCAAATCCTAGACCCTAAACACCAAACCCCAAAACTGTAAACTGTAAACCCTAAAATTAAAACCCAAAACCCCAAACCCTAAACAATAAACCCTAAACCCTAAATCCTAAATCCTAAATCCCAAACCCTAAACCCTAGACCCTAAATCCCAAATCCTAAACACTAAACCCTAACCCTAATCCTTAAACCATAAACCCAAAACCTGAAACCCTAAAACCCATACCTTAAAACCTAAATGCCAAACCTAAATCACAAACCCTTAACCCTAAACCATAAAGCCCAAAACGCAAAACCCTAAACCTGAAACTGTAAACTGTATACCCTAATACCCAAACCAAAAATCGAAAACCCTAAACCCTAAACCCCAACCCCAAATGCGAAACCCAGAACCCTAAACCTAAAACCCTAAACTCTAAACCCTAAATCCCTAACTCTGAAAATTAAACCCTAAACCATAAACCAAAAACCCCAAAACTAAAACCTCTAAATCGAACACCCCAAACCCTAAACCCCAAACCCTAAACCCTAAATTAGAAACCCTAAACTTTAATCCATAAACCCTAAACCATACATCAAAAACCCTAAACCCTAAACCCTAACACTTAAACCCTTAACCCAAATCCTTAAAACCTAAATCCAAATCCCCAAACCTTAAACCCTAAACCCCAAACCCCAAACCCTAACCTTAACCACTAAACCCTAAACCCAAAACCCAAAATATAAAACCTTAAACCCTAAACCTTTAAGACCAAACCCTAAACCCTAACCACCAAACCCTTAATCCTAAACCCAAAATCTAAAACCCTAAACCCTAAACACTAAAGCCCAAATCCTAAATCCTAAACCCTAAACCCTGAAATCCAATCCCCAAACACTAGACCCTCAACCCCAAAGCCCAAAGCCTAAACCCCAAAGCCTAAACCCCAAACCCTAAATCATAATCCCAAAACCCTAAACCCTAAACACTAAATCCCAAACCCTTAATACTAAACCATAAACCCTAAACTTTAAACCAAAATCCAAAAACCTAAAACCCTAAATCTCAAAACCATAAAACCAAATCGAAAATCGTAAACTGTAAACCTTAAATCACAGACGCCAAACCCTAAACCATAGTACATAAACTCCTAACCCTGAAGCCCAATTTCCTAAAACCTAAACTAGAAATTATAAACTGTAAACTGTAAACCCTAAACCCAAAGCACTAAACCTTAAACCCTAAATCTCAAACCCCAAACCCTAAACTATGAAACCTAAATCCTAAACCCCCAAGACAAAAACCACAACCCTAAACCTTACGTCCTAAATCCTAAATCCCATACTCTGAACACTAAACCCGAAACCCTAAACCATAAACCAAAAACTTAAAACCAAAAACACAAAACCCCAAACCCTAAACCCTAACCTCGAAAAAGTAAACTGTAAACCTTAAACCCCACACCATAAACCCTAAACCCTAAACCCTAAATCTCAAACTCTAAACACTAAACCCGAAACTCTAAACCATAAACCATAAACCCAAATCCTAAAACTTTAAACCCCAAAACTCTATGCCCTAAACCCAAAACTGTAAACCCTAAACCCCAAACCCAAAACCCTAAATGCCAACCCCAAACCCTGAACCCTTAACCCTTAAACCAAAATTGAAAACCTTAAACTCTAAACCATAAACCTTGAACTCCAATACGCAAACCCTAGACCCTAAACCCCAAACCCCAAAACCCAAAACCCTCAACCATAAATCCGAAACTATAAATTGTAAACCCGAAACCTAAAACCCAAACCCCAAACCTAAAATCCAAAACTCTAAACCCTAAACCCTAAATCCCAAACCCTTAACAAGAAACCATAAACCCTAAGTCGTAAACAATAAACCAAAAATCTCAAACGCAAAATCCCAAACCATAAACCCTAAATCTCAAACCCCAATCCCTAAACCCTAAATAACAAACCCTAAACCCTAAACTCCAAACCATAAACCCAAATCCCAAAATCGTAAACCTTAAACGAAAAGCTAAAAACGCTAAACCTTAAACCCTAAACCCTAAATCCTAAACCCCAAACCCTAAGCCATAACACCTAAACTCTAAATACCAAACCCAAAACCCTAACTACCAAACCCTAAATGCCAAACTGAAAATCTAAAATCCTAAACACCAAACCCTAAACCCTAAATCATAAATCCTAAACCCTAAACCCTAAACCCTAAATCTCAAATCCTGAACACTAAACCGTAAACCCTAATACTTAAACCATAAACCCAAAACCTAAAACCCTTAATCCCATAATCTAAACCCTAAACCCCAAACCCAAAACCCAAAACCCTAAATCACAAACCCTAGACCCTAAACCATAAACCATAAACCCTAAATGCTAAACGCAAAAGCCAAAAACCAAACCCTAAACCCTAAACCCAAAACCCAAAAACTCAAAATCTCAAATCCCAAACCCTAAATCGTAGACCCAAAACTAAAATCACTTATTCCCCAAATCTGAAAAAAAAAACCCTAAACCATAAACCATAAACCCAAAACCTAAAACTCGAAAACCTAAACCTTAAACCCTTAAGACAAAACCCTAAACCATAACCGCCAAACCCTAAACCCAAAACCAGAATATAAAACCCTAAACCCTAAACCCTAAATCCAAAACTGTAAACATTGAACCCTGAACTCTGATCCCCAAACCGTAGACCCAAAACCCTAAACCCTAACCCTAAATCCTAAATCCTAAACCCTAAACTCTAAATACTAAATCCTAAACCCAAAACCCTAAACTAAAAACCCTAAACCCTAAATCCCAAACACTGAAAACTAAACCTGACACCCTCAACCCTAAATCTTAAACTATAAACCCAAAATCTAAAACCCTCAATCCCGAATCCTAAATCCTAAACCCTAAACCCTAAACCCCAAACCCTAAATGACACACCCTAAACCCAAATCACTAGACCATAAACCCTTAACCCTAAAGCCCAAAACCCTAACACGTAAACCTTAAACAGTAAACAGTAAACTGTAAACCCTAAACCCCAACCCCAAAACCTAAAGCATAAAACACTAAACCCCAACCCCAATCTCAAAACCCTGAACCCTAAACCCGGAATCTCAAACCCTAAACCATAAACCCTTAACCCTAAATTCTAACCCCTAAATCCTAAACCCAAAACCAAAAAACGAAAATCCAAACACAAAACCCAAAACCCAAGCGCCTAAACCCTAAGCTCTAAATCCCAAAGTCTGAACAATAAACCCGAAACCCTTATTCATAAACCTTACCCGCAAAACCTAAAACTCTAAACCCCAAACGGCTAAACCCTAAACCCAAAACTCGAAACTGTAAATTGCAAACCCTAAATGTGAAACCCAAAACCCCAAACCCTAACCCTAAAGCCTAAACCTTAAACCCCAAACCCTAAACACTAAACCCTAAACCCTAACCTTAAACCATAAACCCCAAACCCCAAATCTTAAATCCTAAACCCAAATCACTAAACCCCAAACCCAAAACCCAAAACCCTAATTCTCAAACCCCAAACCTTAAACCCTTAACCCTAAACCTTAAACCCTAAATCCTAAATCCTAAATCCTAAGCCCAAAACCAAAAACCCAAAACCTAGACGCCTAAATCCTAAACCCTAAATCCCAAACTCTAAATAGTAAACCCGAAACTCGAATTCATAAACCATAAACCCAAAACCTAAAACTCAAAACCCCAAACCCCAAAATCCTAAACCTTAAACCCAAAACTGTAAAATTTAATCCCTAAACTCCAAACCGAAAAGCCAAAACCCCATCCCGAAACCATAAACCCTTAACCCTTAACCCTAAACCCTAAATCCAAAATCCAAAACCCTAAACCCTTAACTCAATTTTGCAAACCCTAGAGCCTAAACCCCAAACCCCAAACCCGAAATTGTAAACCGTAAACCTCAAACCCTAAATCCTAAACCCCAAACCCAAACCCTAAACCCTAAACCCAAAATCCTAAACCCAAAACCCAAAACCTCAAACCCTAAATCCCAGACCCCAAACCCCAAACCCTAAACCCTAAATCACAAACACTAAATCCTAAACTCTAAACCATTTACCCTAAACCCTAAACCATGAACCCTAAACAATAAACCCATAACCCAAAACTTTAAACCCTAAACCCAAATCCTTAAACCTTAAATCCTAAACCCCAATCCCTAAATCTAAAACCCTAAACCCTAAACCCTAACCAACAAACCCTAAAGGCTAATCCCAAAATCTAAAACCCTAAACCCTAAAGACCAAACCCTACGCTAAACCGAAAATCTAAAACCCTAAACCTCTAACCATTAAAGACAAAACCCGAAAACCTCAACCCTGAACTCCAATCCTCAAACCCTAGACCCTAAACCCCAATCCCCAAAACCCTAAACCCAAAACTGATAACTGTAAACCCTAAACTAAAATCGATAACCCAAAACCCCAAACCCCAAACCCTAATTCCCAAACCCTAAATTCTAAACCCTAAACCCTAAATCCTAAATCCTAAATCCTAAATCCTAAATCCTAAATCCTAAATGCTAAACTCTAAACTCTATATCCCAAATCCTGAACACTAAACCCTAAACCGTAAACCATAAACCATAAACCATAAAACCAAAACCTAAAACCCCAAATCCCATACCCTAAACCCCAAACCCAAAACCCTAAACCCTAAATCACAATCCCTAAACCCTACAACCAAAACCATAAACCCTAAACCCTAAACCCTAAATCCCAATCCCGAATTTGTAAACTGTAGACCCTAATACCCAAACCCAAAATCCAAAACAATAAACCCTAATTCTCAACCCCAAACCCCATACCCTAAAACCTAAACCCAAAACCCTCAACCCTATACACCATGACCCATAAATCCTAAATCCTAAACCCAAAACCCAAAACCCTAAACACTAAACCCTAAATCCCAAACTCTGAACACTAAACCCTATCCCCCTAAACCATAAACCATAAACCCAAAACCTAAAATCTAAAACTGTAAACCCTAAACCCTAACCACCAAATCCTACACTCTAAACCCAATATCTAAAACCCTAAACCCTAAACCCTTCAGACCAAACCCAAAACCCTAACCAACAAACCCTAAAGATTAAACCCAAAACCTAAAACCCTAAACCCTAAAGTCCGAACCCTAAACCCTAAATCCAAAATTGTAAACCGTAAACCCTAAACCCTGAACGCCATTCCCTAAACCCTAGACCCTAAACTGCAAATGCCAAACCCTAAACCCTACATCCTAAACCCTAAACCCTAAACCTTAGACCATAAACCCAAAACTTAAAACCCTAAATCTAGATGCCTAAACCCTAAACCACAAACCCTAAATCACAAACACTAAACCTTAAACCATAAACCATAAACCCTTAACCCTAAAGCCCAAAACCGTAAACCTTAAACCCGAAACTGTACACTGTAAACCTTAAACCCCAAACCCAAAACTCTAAACCGAAAATCCTAAACCCTAAACCCCAAACCCTGAACCCTAAACCCTAAACCTTATATCCTAAATCCTAAACCCTAAACTAGAAATCCCAAACCCTGAACAGTAAACCCTAAACCCTAAACCTTAAACCCAAAACCTCATACCCTAGATCCCAAACCCAAAACTCTAAACCCCAAATGCAGAACCTTAAACCCTAAATCACAGACTTTAAATCCTAAAACGTATACCATAAACCCAAAACCGTAAATCCTAAACCCTAAACGATAAACCCAAAAACCTAAACCCTAAACTTGAAACTGTAACCCAAATCCTTAAACCCTAAATCATAAACCCCAAACCCAAATCCTTAATATGTAAACCCTAAACACCAAACCCTAAACCCTAAACGGTAAACCCAACATCTAAAAACCTAAACCCTAAACCTAAACCCTAAATCTGAAACCCTATACCCTGAACTGTAATCCCCAAAACCCAAAACCCTAAACCCTAAACCCAAAATGGTAAACTGTAAACCCTAAAACCAAAACCAAAAACCCTACACCCTAAATCCTAAATCCTAAGCCTAAACCCTAAATCCCAAATCTTGAACACTAAACCCTGAACCTTAAACCTGACACCATAAAACCAAAACCTAAAACCCTAAATACCATACCCTAAACCCAAAACCAAAACCCTAATTCACAAGGCCTAAACCCTAAACCCTAAACCATAAAACATAAACCCTAAACTCTAAAGCCCAGAACCCTAAACCCGAAACTGTAAACTGTAAACCATAATACCCAAACCAAAAATCCAAAATAGTAAAACCTAAACCCTAAACCCCAAACCCAAACCCTAAACCCTAAACTGAAAACCCTAAATCCCTAAATCTCAATCCCTAATCCGTAAACCCTAAACCCTAAATCCTAAAGCCTAAACCCAAAACCAGAAACCCTAAACCCTAAATCCCCAACTCTGAACACTAAACCCTAAATCCTAAACCATAAACCATAAACCATAAACCCAAAGCCTAAAACTCTATATCCTAAACCCTAAACCCTAAACCCCAATCTCAAAACCCTAAACCCAAAATCCCAAACACTAAACCATAAACCGAAAACCCTGAACCCTGAACTGTAAACCATACACCCAAAATCCTAAACCCTAAGCCCTATCCCTTAAACCCTAAACCCAAATCCTTAAACCCTATGTCCTAAACCCGAAACCCTAAACCCTAAACTCTAAACACCAAACCCGAAACCCTAAACCCAAAATCTAAAACCCTAAACCCGAAACCCTAATCCCTAAACCCAAAACTCAAACCCTAAACCCTAAACCCTATACCAAAATCCTTAACCCTAAATCCGAAACACCAAACCCTAAACCTTAAACCCTAAACCCAAAATCTAAAACCCTAAACCCTAAATCCTAAACCCCGAACCCTAAACCCAAAACCCAAAACCCTGAACTTCAATCCCCAAACCCTAGACCCTAAACCCCTAATCCCAAAACCCAAAAACCTAAACCCGAAATTATAAACTGTAAACCATAATCCCTATACCCTAAACCCCAAACCCTAAACACTAAACCTTAAACTGAAAACCCTAAATCCTAAACCATAAACCCTAAAACCTTAACCCTGCACCCAAAACCGAAAACCCTAAACCTCAAACTCCAAACCCTAAACCCAAATCACAAAATCCTAAATCCTAAACCCAAAACCCAAAATCCTAAACCCTAAACATTAAACCATAAACCTAAAACATAAAACCCAAAATCACAATCCCTAAACACTGAATCCGAAATAGAAAAGCCATAACCCTTAACCCTAAACCCTAAACCATAAACCATAAACATAGAACCCTAAACCCTAAACCGTAAACCATAAATCCAAAACCCTAAACCCTAAACCCTAAACCCTAAACCCTAAACCCAAACCCTAAACCCTAAATCCCAAACCTTAAATACTGAACCCCTCAAACCCCCAACCGCCAAAAACTAGACCAAAAACCCTAAACCCTAAACCCTAAACTCCGATCCCCAATCCCTAAACACTAAACCCTAAACCTTAATCCCTAAATTTAAATCCCGGAACACTAATCCCAAAACCCTAAACCCTAAATCTCAAATCCTAAACCGTAAACCCAAAGCCCTAAAACATAATCCCTAAGTCCCAAACTGTAAACGCTGAACCGTAAACCATAATTCGAAACTGTAAATTGTAAATCCTACACCCCAAACCTTAAACCCTAAACTCCAAACCATAAAACTTAAAACCTAAACATTAAATTCCAAACCTTCAACCCTAAACCCTAAACTCCAAACCATAAACCCTAAACCTTATACCCAAAACCCCAAACGTAAAACCATAATCCCTAAATCCCAAACTGTAAAGACTAAACCCAAAACCATAACTCGAAACTGTAAATTGTAAACCCTAAACCCCAAACCCTAACCCTTAAACCCAAAACCTAAATCGTTAAACCCTATATCGGAAACCCCAAACCTTGAACACCAAACCCTAATCCCTAAACCCAAACTCTAAAATGCTAAACCCAAAACCTTTAAGACCACACCCCAAACCCTAAACCCTAAACCCAAAACTCAAACCCTAAACCCTAATCCAAAATCCTTAAACCATAAATCCTAAACACAAAAACCTAAACCTAAAACCTTAAACCCTAAACCCTAAACACAAAACCCTCAACCCTAAACCTTAACCACCAAACCCTAAACCTAAAATCTAAAACCCTAAACTCTTAACCTTAAACCCCAAATCCTAAACCCTGAACTTCATTCCCCAAACCCCAAACCCTGAAACCAAAATCTAAAACCCTAAACCCAAAACCTTTAAGACCAAACCCTAAACCCTAAACTCAAACTCAAACCCCAAACCCTAAACCCTAAACCAAAATCCTTAATCCCTAAATCCTAAACCCCAAACCCTAAACTTTAAACCCTAAACCCAAAACCCTAAACCTTAAACCCTAAACCCAAAACCCTAAACCCTAAATGCTAACCACAAAACCCTAAACCCAAAATCTAGAACCCTAAATCCTAAATCCTAAACCAAAAACCCTAAACCCTGAACTTCAATCCCTAAACCCTAGACCCTAAACCCAAAATCCCAAAACCCAAAATCCAAAAGCCTAAACCCGAAACTATAAACTGTAAACCCTAATCCTTAAGCCCTAAACCCCAAACCGAAAACCGAAAACCCTAAATCCTAAACCCGAAACCCCAAACCCTAAACATTAAACCGTAAACCCAAAATCCTAAATCCTAAACCCCAAACCCAAAACCCTAAACCCTAAATGCTAAACCTTAAACCATAAACCTAAAACCTAAAACCTAAAACCATAAATCACAATCCCTAAACAATAAATCCCAAACACAAAACCTAAATACACTAAACCCTAAACACTAAATCCCAAACACAAAACCTAAAACTCTTAACCATAAACCATAAACACAAAACCCTAAACCCTAAACCCTAAACCATAAATCCAAAACCCTAAACCACAAACCCTAAACCCTAAATCCTAAAACCCCAAACACAATCCCTAAACACTAAATCCCAAACACAAAACCTAAACCCTAATCCATAAAAGCTAAACCCTAAATCCTAAACCATAAACACTAAACCCCTCAAACCCCAACCGCCAAACACTAAACCTTAAACCCTAAACCCTACACACGAAACCCTAAACCTTGAACTCTAATCCCCAAACACTAAACCCGAAACCCTAATCCCTAAATTTAAATCCCTTAACACTAATCCAAAATTCCTAAACCCTAAACCTTATACCCTAAACCCTAAACCCTAAATCCAACCCTAAATCCAAAACCCTAATCCTTAAATTTAAAACCCCGAACACTAAAACCTAAACCCTAAACCCTAAACCCAAATCCGAAGACCCAAACCCCAAAACCCCAAAACCCAAACCCTAAACCATGTACCTTAAACGCCAAACCCAAAACCCAAAATCCTAAATCCTAAACCCTAAACCCAAAACCCTAAATCCTAAACCCTAAACCTTAAACAATAAATGTAAAACCCAAAACCCTAAATCACAAACCCTAAACACTAAATCCTAAACACAAAACCCAAAACCCTTAACCCTAAACCATAAACCATAAACACAGAACCCTAAACTGTAAACTATAAACCCTAAATCATAAATCAAAAACCATAAACCCAAAACCCTAAATCCTAAACCATAAACCCTAAACCCTAAACCCTAATCCATAAACCCAACACCTAAAATCCTAAATCCTAAACCCTAAACCCTAAACCCTAAACCTAAAACATAAAACCTTAAATCACAAACCCAAAACACTAAATCCAAAACACAAAACCCAAAACCCTTAACCATAAACCATAAACCATAAACACAAAACCCATAACTCGTAACCCTAAACGATAAATCCTAAACCTGAAACCATAAACCCTAAACCCTAAATCCCAAACCCCAAACCGTAAACCCTACACCCTAAATTCCAAACCCTAAACCCTAAACCATAATTCCTAAGTCCCAAACTATAAACACTAAATCGTAAACAATAACTTGAAACTGTAAATTGTAAATCCTAAACCCCAAATCTTAAACGCTAAACTCCAAAACATAATCCTTAAAACCTAAATACTAAATTCCAAACCTTAAACTCTAAACCCAAAACCTTAAATCCTGAACTTCAAACCATAAACCCTAAACCTTATACCCTTAATCCTAAACCTTAAATCCCAAACCCTAATCCTTAATCCCTAAACCCTATACCCAAAACCGTAATCCCTAAATCCCAAACCTTAAACACTAAACCCGAAACCATAACTCGAAACTGTAAATTGAAAACCCCAAACCCCAATACCCCAATCGCTAAACCCTAGACCCTAAACCGTAAACCCTAAATGTAAACCCTAAACCCTAAACCCAAAACCCTAAACCCCAAAAACGAAACCCAAAACCCAAAACCCAAAATCCTAATTCCTAAACCCTAAACCCAAAACCCTAAACTCAAAACCTTAAACCATAAACCTATAACCTAAAACCCTAAATCACAAACCCAAAATCCTAAACCCTAAACACAAAATCTATAAACCTAAACCCTAAACTCTTAAGACCAAATCCCACTACTAGAAAAATGTAAAATTCTGACGGATTTTTTTGGCGGATTAAGATTGGTCAGAAAAACATCGTATTTCTGACGGATTAAAAAAAACCGACTACAACGGTATAAATTGACCAAATGTACTGACGGATATCGATCCATAAAAAATGGGCCGTCATTATATTATAAAAATGGTGTCATCAAACACCAAAAAAAAGTCTACTCCCAGCTAATTGTTTTTGGTCAAATTTTATTTCATCATTTTTTTTGACAAAATTTATTCGCTTCAAAATTTTTATTCTTCCCTCTTCTTATCTTCCATCAAAACCCAACCCTTTTTTTTCAATAAGAAAAACTAACCCATCAAACAAATAAAAAAGCCCAAATTTCCCTCTTATTTTTTCATTCTTCCCTCCTCTTCTCAATCCTTCCATCAAAATAACCCTAAGCAAAGCAAATAAAGAAAAAAACATTTTGTCTACTTCTGCTTGCGTCTCTTCGAGAGCGTTTGTTCAAGTGAGAGAGAAGCTGCACGAGTCTTGCTTCTGTTCAAGAGAGAGAGAGAGCGAACACCGCCATGGGAGTAAGAGAGACGAGAACGCCGGTGCCGTGTGAGATACCGACAACGCCGGCGCCGTGAAGGAGAGAGCCATGAGATAGGTACGTTTTCTTCGATTCTTTAATTCTTGCTTCTTGTTTCTTGTTTTCGTCGATTCTTCGATTCTTGGTTCTCGTTTTCTTCGATTCTTCCCTAGCTTATCGATTATTTTGGGTTCTTGTTTCAGTGCTTAATTGATTTTTCTTTGATTTGGTTTGTTTGGGGTTCCTATTTGGTTTTACCGCCCCTGTTTATGTTCTTCTTATTTCATGCTTTATTGTGCAGAAAAATGCAGGCAATCATATCTGGTGAAAATGTGAAAACATAAACAATAGCAAGACAATATTTTATGAAAGTGCTTGCAAAGTTTGAGACTGTATATATTGTCTATTGCTTTATTATACGTCACTGCAGGTATCAAACAAAAATTAAAAAGATGAAGAAATCGCAAGAATATTCTATAAGAAAATGCAGAGCTCTACTTTTTTATGAAGAAGAAAATTACCTAAAACACCCCTCTATTGTTATCTCTTTTTTTTAGTGGCAACAGAAGTTAAAGGTTTTAACTAAAAAGTTAATTAAGAAGTTTATTAAACTAAAGTTCAAGTTTATGAGAGTTTTTCATCATATTGTGAAGTTAAAGAGAGTAAAGTGTATAACAGCTAAGTTCAGCGGATAAGGAACATTTTGGCCTAATTTTGAATAATTAGTATATATGATATAATATAATTCTTTTATTAATAATTTTTTTTGTGAATATATTATCTATTAAAACATTCTATTATCTATTATTAATATAATTCTTTCACTCCCTCTCTTCTTTTCTTTCTTTTTCTTCTTACTACCACACATTTGTTGTTACTAATTAAACAAGAAAAAAAAGAGTATAATAATTTTGGCACAAAATATAGAAACAAAACACATGCTTCAACACAAACACATAAGGGCACACCTCCACCTCACTGCCATATGGTTTTCACCTTAAATAATAGATGTTAATGCACCTTTTGTACAATGATTTTTTTTTTCTATAATACACATAAGGGAGCAATTGATACATTATATTCCATTAAATGAGGTCACGTAATAGTATCGAGCATTCTAACTTTTTAAAAGGTATTATATTTTAAGTTTCAGCCATATATTTAATTTATTCATTTATACACAAATTAATTAGCAACTTACTATGCTTTAGTCTTTTCATTGAAATGAATTATATATTTATTCAATTTTGAGTGACTAATATACATATATAAATGTAACTTTTGAACGCTATAAGTTGGACTAAATATAATTAAAATTGATATTTAATCTGTAAACTTCAGATTTTGAGTGTACTAAAAAGTTATTGGAGTTTTTCATTGTGATATTGGGTTGAGATGGACGTATCTACAGTTCCACTAAATAATAATTTTTCAAGACGTTAATTTTTTGTCCTACCAACTTAATTAATGTAAATATATTCTTGCCCCCGCACCAACTCAACATCATGTTAGGAATCCCATTATTTGTTTTAACACTACCATATTTAGAATTATTATAATCATTGATTAATTTCTCTCTTTTTATCATTTTGCTTCCCTTTTTTTAATTCTTTTTTCGATTTACATGCATTTTTATTCTTTAACATAATAATTATACCATTAATGTACTTGTTCTTTTCTACTGTCTTTTCATTAATAATTCATAACTTTCCATAATTGTTATGCTTTTATTAAGTTATTGGTGGGTGCACTACTCTTGTGTGAGCTATGATCTGTCTTTTGCATTTGAATGCATTCTACTCTCCTATAATCTCTTTACAAGCGGGAGATTTTTAGTTACATTAGGTGATTGAATAAATAGCTAAATTGGGGCATATATGTGTTCTGATTGTGATTGACCATGTTTTTCTTATATGTGGTTTTAGGTCTCGCACTCTTGGATCTTCTGTCACTGTGGGTATCGATTTGTAACACAAGAACCTATTACATTTGTTGTGTTGGATTCTGCTTATTGGTACGTTTTGAATCCTTTTCATCACTTAAAATGGTGGTTTGTGTTGTTTTGATGGATTGTATCTGGTTAAATTTTTGTCTTCTTAAACCTTAATTTATGTCCTCATATGTGTTGAAAGGTTGGATTAAAGTGTAGGTGTTGTTAGATTATGATATGTTTCTTTTCTGTAAGCACAGCATTAAGTGATCAAATATCTCTAAGTATTTAAACATTAATGGACAGCTTGAAATTAATCTTTAAAATAAGAAATGTTTAGTTCGCTATTGTTAGGTGTTTATATCCTGTCTAGTTATCATTAGGCATGTTGTTTATAAGCTGCCCAGTTTTTATTAGGTGCTTAAAATATTTAATTTTATATGGTCGGGTGTTTTAGGCTTGTTTCTTGCAAAGAATCTTTTTGTCTATACGACATGAGGGCCGATCGTATTTGGATGTATAATCGGCGCTATCATAGTAGAAAAGGACTGAATGACGAGTTTGTTGCTGGAGTCGACCAATTTATAGGATATGTATTGTCAGAGAGAAACTTAGGGTCTAATGGCCAAATAAGATGTCCTTGTTTATGGTGTGACAATAGAAAATTTATTGATGTAGAAATAGTAAAGGATCACCTTTATAGACATGGTTTTGTCCCTGACTACTACCAATGGATATGGCATAGGGAGCCTTTTTTGCATCACGATGATGTCGAAAGGGTTGGCATCGAGAATGATTAAAGGGTTGATGTTGATAATTTTGAAAGGATTGTCGTTGTAGAAGTTGATGAACCGAACCCATATTGTACTATGATTCTAGATGCAGCTAGACCTGATTTTGACTCTAACATGAATTTGGAAGTTGATGAACCACCAAACCAAGATGCCCAACAATTTATGACCTACTAAAAGCTGCTCGTGAATCATTGTTGGAAGGATGTACAACTCATACTCCACTATCAGCAGTTTCACGGTTATTGAACATCAAACCTGAGAATAACTTGAGTGAAAGCTGCTTTAATAGCATTTTGCAGCTTGTAAATGAGTTGTTGCCTAATGATGCAAATTTGCCAAGCAATTTCTATAAGACAAAGAAAATGGTTGGAAAACTCGGTCTGAAGTATGAGAAGATAGACGCATATGAGAATGGCTGCATGTTATACGACAAAGAGAACAAAGAAAGAAGGAAATGCTTAGTGTGTGGTCATGCTCGCTACAAACCTAGAAGAAGAGATGATAGAAATACAAAAGAAATAGCCTATAAGACCTTGCGTTATTTTCCATTAACGCCAAGGTTACAAAGGCTTGACATGTCAACAAAGACAGCAGAACACATGAC
Organism: Senna tora; assembly: GCA_014851425.1. Lineage (NCBI taxonomy): Eukaryota > Viridiplantae > Streptophyta > Magnoliopsida > Fabales > Fabaceae > Senna > Senna tora. Next base: position 35,290,980 of record CM026267.1, on the reverse strand, counting down.
ATGGCATCATAAAACTAGACGAGATGAAGGGGTTATATGCCACCCATGTGATGGTGAGGCATGGAAAGATTTTGATCAATGCCATCCCTCTTTTGCATCAGAGCCTCGAAATGTTAGGTTGGGCTTATCATCTGATGGGTTTACTCCTTTTGGGCTGTCTGCACATCCATATTCATGTTGGCCAGTAATTTTTACACCATACAATCTTCCCCCTGGGTTGTGCATGAAAACCCCTTACATGTTTTTAACTCTTGTCATTACTGGTCTAAGGAACCCTGGGCAAAAGATAGATGTGTACTTGCAGCCTTTAATTGACGAGTTGAAACAATTATGGGAGGTTGGTGCACTAACATATGATGCTTCAACTAAGCAAAACTTTCAAATGCGATCATCATTGTTGTGGACTATTAGTGATTTCCCTACCTATGGCATGTTGTCTGGTTCGAGCACACATGGTGTTATGTCGTGCCCAATTTGCATTGAAAAGAGTAAAGCTTTCTACTTGAACGAAGGGCATAAGACAACATTCTTTGATTGCCATCGTCAATTTTTGCCATTAAACCATTCTTTTCGGCGTGATAAAAAATCATTTCGTAAAGATCATAATTGGACTAAACGATCTATATTTTGGGATTTTCCTTATTGGAATACAAACATGATTCCACATAATCTAGACGTTATGCATATTGAGAAGAACGTGTTTGACAATATATTCAATACTGTGACGGATGTGAAGGGTAAGACAAAAGATAATGTAAATGCTAGAAAAGACATAAGCAAACATTGTAATCGGCTTGAATTGGAATTGATTGACTAAGGTGATGGAAAGATGTTGAAGCCGAAAGCATCATACACTTTATCAAAGGATCAGAGGAAGTTGGCGTGCGAGTGGGTAAAAGGTTTGAGGCTTCCGGATGGACATGCTTCAAATTTATCTAAATGCGTTGACATGCAAGATTGCAAGTTATCTAGGATGAAGAGCCATGATTGTCATGTGTTCATAGAAAGATTGCTTCCAATTGCTTTCAAAGATTTGTTGCCTGAACCTATTTGGAATGCTTTGACAGAGCTGAGTCTATATATTTTTTAGAGCTCTTTGTTCAACAACGATACGAGAGGATCAAATGGAAAAGCTCGAAGAAAACATTTTTGTAACTCTTTTCAAGTTAGAAAAGATTTTTCCTGCCGGTTTGTTTGACTCCATGGAACACCTTCCAATTCACCTACCATATGAAGCAAGAGTCGGTGGACCAGTTCAATTTCGATGGATGTATCCATTTGAAAGGTAAATATAAAATGTGTTTGAGTAAATAATTTTAAAGTTCAATTATTTAATGACATATTAAGTTGTGAATGCATTTCTAGGTTTCTGCATCATTTGAAGAAGAAGGTCATAAATAAAGCCTGTGTGGAGGGCTCAATTTGTGAATCATACATCATCGAGGAAATTTCCACATTTTGCTCTCATTCTTTTGAGTCTGACGTCCAAACTAAGCTTAACAAAGTAGATAGAAATGATGATGGAGGTCAAGTTGACTGTCCTGATGGGTGTCTTTCTATATTTGCTCATCCTGGACGTCCATTTGGAAAGGAGACAAATCGGACTTTGTCAGATGATGAATATAATGCGGCCTTTTTATATATTCTACTCAATTGTGATGAAATCCAGCCATTTCGCCAGTATGCTTGTCAATTTTTAGATGTTTTTTAACTTTAGTGATAATTATTCATTATACACTAACTCAAATGATCACAATGTAGGATCTTTGAAGAAGAACTTCGTTTCAGATTTCCTCAAATAACAAATGAGGAGATAGAAACTACAACCACCTCTGAATTCACTAAATGTATCAAAGAATATGTAGGTTCAAATAACTACATATGTTAAGACATTGTTTTAATAATTGTATATCCAAGGTTATTCCATTGACTAGACTTTCTTAATCTCAGGTTCTTGCACCGGAGAACAAGGTAGATGATACTCGTATTAGGGATTTATTATATGGACCATCTCGATTTGTAAAGACTTGGCCTCAATATTTTGTCAATGGGTATAGGTTTCACACATTTTCTTACAACTCAACAAAATCCACCATGAATAATGAAGTGTGTATCAAGGGTACAAACTATGGTGAATTAGAGTGTGATTGCTATGGTTTGTTGGAAGAAGTGATAGAGGTACAATTCCCAACTCGAGCTGATAAGAAAACTAGAGTTGTTTTATTCAAGTGTAATCGGTGTGATCCCCAATTAGAGAGGGGAGGAAGGTTGATCAACATGGCCTAGTTTGAAATACCCGGGAAATTTTTTTCAAAGTTTAAAAATAAAATAAGAGGGAAAGAAAGGAGGTACAAAATAATTTTGGACTTAATTCAGGACCTAGGGAATTGGAAGCCTGAATTAAATGAGCAAAAGAGAGTAGGGAATATTTTTGGGTATCTAATTTGGGATATAAGAGAAAATAAAAATTTAATTGGAAAGAGGAGGGATTAAATTGGGGATATTTTTCAAACCCTTCTTTAATAAAATTATTATTATTATTATTATTATTATTATTATAATTATTATTATTTACTTAATGTATTATTTAATTATATATATATATATATTATTTTAATTAATTATATTTTTAAGGGGTGAGGGGTGGCGTGAAAAAGAAAGAAAGAATTAAAAGAGAAAGAAGGAGAAAGATGGAGGGAGAGAGGAGCCGAGAATAGAAAGAAAGAAAAGAACAAAGAAAGAGAAAGAAAGAAGAGAGAGGGGAGGAGAGGCATGAAGAAGAAGAAGAAGGAGAGTTGGGGTCCACCGGAAAAGTGACCGGGGAGAGCTAGCCGACGCTGGAGAAGCCACTGGAGCTCGGGTAGGACGTCTCCTACACCTTACACCAATCGAATCAAAGGTTGGTAACCCAAATTTCATTCGAAACCCCCAATTACATCATTTTAGGGATTTCTTCGATCCACCATCGATTGGGTTGTTTCGAGGGTAGATTAAGTCCTAGGAAGTGTTCTTGAACACTTAGTTGGGGTAAGAATCGAGGCTATACCCTCGGGTTTAGCCTGATTTGAATTTGAAAGGGTTTGGGGTTGTAAATTCTAAGTATTCCCAATTTGGAGATTCGTTGATAAATTCGGAATCGGGCTTGTATTTGAGTATTTAGGGTTGGATTTATTTCGTTGGAATGCAGGTGAACAAAACCCGTGGGGTGCGGAGTCGAAGCCGGGGTCGGAAGGGAACGAGAACGGGCCCAAACCAGCCCACAGCACAGCAAACGAATTGTTGTGCTGTGAGTTGGCGCTATAGCGCTAGGTCCGAACCTCCTATTTTCAATCCCAAACATCTTAGAACACCACCAACAATATTTTTAAGGATCAAAATCATTCTAAATGTCTTCTTGTCCGTCAAGAATAGAAACTTACAGAGTAAACTAAGTCCAACTTCTTGAATTTCTAAATTCCTTATACACTCTCATTAGGTAACCCTAAGTAGGATAGCTTAGAAGCATGTCGAGGTTTAGTAACTCAAATCCAAGGCTCTAAAAGTAACTCAAGGTGAACGATGGTTGTATGAAACCAAGTGTGAGGCACTTGAGACTCTCATAGAAGAGAGGGAAGACGGGTAAGACCAAGGACTCGGTTCTTGGCAACGTCTAGATGCATTCTAGCCGTGAGCATGTAGTATGCATATGAATTGCATATAGTTGAGATGTTAACCACTTGAATGCATTCTTTAGGAAACCACGATTCGTCCGGAGCGGGAGTTACTCCAGGACAAACGCAAGGGAGTCGTCCAGGTGAGGGCTCTTTCATCTCTGCTCCTAAGGTCGTATAGGAAGACATAGGTTGTGGAAAGTGGCATGGATAGGAAGACATAGGACTAGAGTGTAATTGTTTGCTATGATTGGTGTGTTAAAAATCCAACTCATACACTCCGGAGGCATGATGAGTATTTTATTAAATATTTTCCACGACGGTGGCAAGATTTCTTGTACGGAAGGACTAAGCTTGTATTTTGAAAACTCGTCACGATGGTGACTTAAATTATAATCATGCAGAGGGAGTTATTGGTGGGTTTTGGATTTGATTATGCTAGCGATGTGAGACATCGACTAGAACAACGTCAGATGGCACTTGAGACCTCAATTTTATAATCACCATGACGATGGTCATTGCACTATCCTGGCAATAGGGTCAGAAAGGTTTTATATTGCTATGACGATAGCTTGAGGCTCCGAGAGTGCATCTAGACGAGTATATGAGTTATATCCTGTTGAGGATACTTGTACATATTAATAAGGAGAAAATTTTTGATCCTTCGGGAAACATACAAAGAATCCTATTAATATGTGAGACTAAGGTATGGAGACACGGGCGGAACCTACGGGTGAATCATGAGCCTAACCTAGTAAAAGAGAAACCATCCTGTGGAGTTGGTCAAGGGTGTGTCAGTGGCCATGCTTCGAGACGTCGTACTGTGCCCGCCATGTGGCCTGGTTGGGTAATGGACGAGTGGGCTCAAGCTATTACCCCGCAGCAAGGGGTCAGGGCGTGCCACGTGGTGGCTATGCGTCAGTTGTTTGATAGATAGAAGTTGATTGTGTTTGATTAACAGAATTGTCACGAGGTGACCAGTACCCAAGTGAATGGGTTAAGTATGTTTTGCCACGTGGTGGCCAGTAGCCCGAGTGCACGGGTTTGAAGTAGAAAAGCCACGTAGTGGCTAGTAGAGACCCCAGGGTTGGGGAGATTAAGTAGATGTATGTTTAGCATCTGTGTTTATGTATAAATTGTCTGTGGTTGCATATAACTGTTGATTGTGCAGCGTATTGGTAATGTACAGGACTACGTCACCACGCGTCTTATTGATTCAAACATGCTGAACGTGAGTATACCAATAGATAAAATCTGGCACTATGTGTTACATGTTACTTGCTGATTGATGACGTGGAATAAACTACTGCATGCTTATATCTGTTAAATGCATGTGAGTGTTGGGGTGAAAATTTATGTTATTGTGTGATCACCAAGAATGCATGCTAACTCACAGTAACTTGTGGTTTGTGCATGTGGTTGTGTTTGACTCCCAGTCCCAGTTGTAAGGTACCCACCATGCGCCGGGGATGGGAGAGTCCTCACTGAGTCGCGTGGTTAAGACTCACACATCAATTTTACTACACAGAGACAGGTTAAGGACAGGTGAAAGAAGTCTCGGTGGAACGAGGGTTGAGCAACATTTTCCAAGACCCACTACTTGTTCATGTGGGTGAATAAAGTGTAATTGTAATTTAATTTACTTTATCATTGTATCATAAAGTAAAGGGTAGACGTACCCAATTAGATTGCATTACTAAATCTAGAACTGTCAGCTTCACACACCTTAAAGATCAGGATCCGTTATATTACGATGCAGGAAAAACTTGTTTCCAAAATATATATATATACATATATCTGTTGCATGCGAATAGGATAGGCAGCATCTTTGGATGTGTAGCCAGTAGACAGGTTATATATTATGTGTGTTTTCCTATATCTATATCTTGAAGCGGCACTAGCCGTGGATTTGCTTGCCGAGGATAGGCCACGATTTCGGAGTAGCCATGGTATTATAATGCATGTGAATGTATTTTACAATAACAACTATTCTGTCAATTATGTTGTAAGGCTTACAGGCATATGGAGATTCCCTGTGTCTGTGCTGGTGACAGCTCTCTAAACGGGGGTCGTGACAAACTTGGTATCAGAGCTGAGTTATTCTTTAAGGGTGTGGAGCTAACTAGTAGTCTCGGGTGTCAGTTGGTTTATCCATTACGAATCCGGACGTAACGGTGGTTCCGACGAGCACTTGTGAGGTTGCTCTGGATATTTAGTGATAAATCCCTTCGAGTCATCGCTTTAAGCATAGAATTTGTATGTGAAATTCTATGCAAAGCATATAACCTGTACAGTACAGAAGTGCCGATGAACACTAAGGCGTAAGGTGGGGTGGCAATGACGCCATATTAGGGAAAGGAGACATCCATGGAGTATGCTACCTAGACACAGACACGTTTGGTTGAATTGTAGGCAGGAATGCGCTACAATATGTGATTGTTGCAGGTGTTAAATGAGATGATGCGTCTGCTCTGTTAGCGGCGCGTTGTGTGCTTTGATATAGGCACAAGTTGTTTGATTATGATATGGAATGCAAGTAGTATAGAAGTATGCAGTGAATGGTAGTTCAGGCTAGGAAAGGTTTGTAAAGTGAAAGAAAAGATACGCTTGACGTGTAGAAAAGAAAGTAAACCCATGGGGCGATTGAAATGGAAAGTTTACGGACAAGAATAAATAGGGCCATGAGGCATGAGACCGACAGAGAGATGACCAAGTGAATGGGTCACGACTGTGCAGTATGCTATGGCTGAAGGAAATGAGTTATCCTTCCTAGAAAGTAAACAGAAAAGAGGTGGTGTATGCCACAGTATAGAAGTAGAAGTCTACGCTATATGGAAGGGCAAGTGGCCGAACCATATGCCGTAGAGCTACATGTTAAGAAGTAGAGGCATATGTAAACATGTAGAGCATGACCATATGCCGTAGAGCTACATGTTAAGAAGTAGAGGCATATGTAAACATGTAGAGCATGACCATATGCCGAGCAGGAAACAGAGTAAATGGTAAGGCACAGGGAAGGAGCCTTGTCCAACCCTGTGCTCGATCCATGAACTACTACTTCCTTAAGCAAACAAGGGGGAAAAGAAGGGATTAAACCCAACCAAACTCTCTTGGGTGTTTAAGGAAGAACATAAAGAATAGGATATTGATCACATGAGAAATTTTTGTAAAAATCTTTTTGGTCTTTTCGGATGAGAGATTCTGAAAGACCCTCAAACTTTTCTTGAAAATATTAGGGATAACCATTGGAAGGCAAATTTTCATGAAAACGCTTTCTCAATTTGTATCATTCCAATTGGTTAAACCCTAACCATTTACGAAAACCTTAGGCGTCATTTTCCAAGAAATAAACTTGAATTAAATTTTTAAAACTCCCAGGGTGCCTAAGAAAACTAACTCGTGTGACCAATACCCTACCAAACGATAGTCTTTTTACAGGTAAGCTGTATAAGGATGGTAGATGTAGTTGAGAAATCACTCGCTTGGAGTGATTAAAGTTAAGCAGACATCGAAAAGCACTAGAGAGTGCTAAAGTGCCAAGGGAGTATACAGGTAAATGTAAGGGTTACCAATTATGGGGCCATAGGGTTATTATGGACCCGAAAGCGTTAGACCGGAGCAGGTCTAGAAGTATAAATGGGCATAGACCTTCGGGTACCGTTCAGAGATAAGAAAATGAGTGCTATTGCGGTAGATAGCCCTCGAACGAGATAACGTGAGAGATAAACCCCAAAGGGACTCGTGGAGGCTCAAGGGGAGAGAAAGTATACATGGATAAGTAGTCCCATAAGGGGGGAAGAGTGGAAGCCTATAGGACCCCATAGGATTAAAGGCAAGTAGGAGGTGGAGAACCAACTACTACCGTAAGTGTATGTGTAGTACACAGATTGTAGTGGTCATAGCTAGGTAGCTAGTTCCACAGGTTGGTGAACCGTAAATCAGTTAGTCTTAAGCCCGTGTATGGGTGGAGACTGAGTGGACAAACAAACGTATAAGTGGCCATGTGGGTGCCATAAAAGGAAAATTAACCGTAAGGACGGTTAATCGAGAAGGAGAATTTAATGAGTAATGTGTATTGAGAAATACTCGAAGAAAGAGTACCACGTAGGTACGAAATGGAAAAGAAGATAGTGAATACGGGAACGGAGTCGGGTAAGCATCTGGGGATGCGAGCCAAAATGATAAAACATGTATGCTACCGTTGGGGGTGATTGGAACCCAACAGGTAACACACTTGCAAGAGGAGGTATATGTTCGTGAACATATGCGACACGGTAAGATAGGAAAGATTCAAACTGTGGGAGCGAATCCCGTTTGATCAAGGGGAGTAGAGCATGTCCAGAAGGGTTCATGCTTGAGTTAATTGATCAAATATTCCAAGTAGGAATACAAGATCTAAGTGGGTTGTGGAGTCCAAGTGAGCCAAATTAGGGTAAAAGCCAACGGAAACCCAACGAGTAGAGTTAGCATAGGATGTGCAACTCTAAGTGGACTAACCTGAGGATGGTATAGATCCACAGTCATAGTCGTGTTAAGCGAGGCCTTCGGATGTGAAATCCAAACTGAGCCTGAGGCTGAGTAATGAGCATGATAGTAAGAAGGAGACTGAGGAGTTTCCATTATAAATAGAAATGACTACAAGTAGTAGTTAGACAAGAGTCTAAGTCGGTCAGACATAGGATGTCGACAGGGAGTAACCTGAAGTGGTTATGGAAACCACTAAGGGTAAGTGTAGAAGTCCGGAAAAGAAGGGGAAACACGAGTCATAAATGTAAGATCCTTTACCATTTGGTGGAGAAACGGTAGGTGTAATACATAGTTGTGCTAGTCTCATGGCATTAAGCTTTGTTAGGACACAAGTAGGGTAAACCAAGTCGGTAGTGAGTGTAACAACCTCGGAAGGGTTGGGTACACTGATGGCACAAAGTATAAACACCTACGTAGGGTGTATGCCATGTGAGCGGTAAGTCTAGATGTAGAGTAGAGGGTGTAGTAAGCAGCGAACAGACTTATCTGGAAAAGTCATTTACAAAGAATATATAGGGGGAATACCGGCAGAAGGGTAGTTGCTTGGTAGTAGAGGATACTTAGGTACGGGGACTCCGATGTAGGGGAGGTTATAGAAGTAGAACCTAGTGTGCTATGGAAATAGCTAGTGTCTTAGCGTGTTCCAAGACGGATATAAGAAGTCACTACGAAGGTAGCTAGTTGGACAAAGTATACGGAGTCAAGGTAAGCCTCACTAGAGAAGGCAATAGTTACCTCCTCGAAGAACTAATTTCATCATATCCACCGTTGTGGTCAGGAAAAGTCTGGAACAGTTTGGAACTCAGTTCGAAATTGGAGATTCTAACTTGTTTCTAGCCCACGTCCAAGCTAAGTCAGCTTCAAATGAAGAAGTTAAATCCAAACAAGATCAAGACGGCGACCTCAAACAGATCAAAGATACAGTGGTTAAGGGGGAGAAGGACGACGTCCGATTCTCTGTAGATGGCAGTGGCCTACTCCAATTGGAGGGACGACTGTGTGTACTTATGGTGGATGGATTGAAGGAAAGGGTCCTTGATGAGGTACACAAGACAGCGTACACAATCCATCCGGGTAGTAGTAAAATGTATCAGGATCTGAGAGACTTGTACTGGTGGAATGGTTTGGAGAAAGATGTGGCACACTACGTATCCAGATGTCTAGTGTGTCAGCAGGTTAAGGCTGAACACTGAAAGCCCGCCGGAACACTTCCACAGATAACAATTTCTGAATGGAAATGGGAGTGAATTACTATGGGTTTTATGTCAGGATTGTCACGATCTTAGAGGGGATTCGATTCAGTTTGGGTAATTGTTGATCGGATGACCAAGTCCGCACATTTCCTGCCAGTTAAGGCCACTTATGAAGTGGGTCAGTATGACCAGTTGTACCTATCAGAGATACTGAGGTTGCACAGAGTACCCGTGTTGATTATCTCTGACAGGGGGGCACAGTTTATCTCTCGATTCTAGAGTTTTGTAGGAGGTGTTGGGGACAAGGGTTGATTTGAGTACAGCATTTCATCCCTAGACAGACGGGCAATCTGAGAGGACCATTCAGACTTTAGAGGTCATGTATTATGGATTTCGGCGGAGGGTGGGAGAAATACCTACCATTAGCAGAGTTTGCCTATAACAACAGTTACCAATCCAATATTCAGATGGCACCCTTCGAGGCTTTGTACGGTAGGAAGTGCAGGTCTCCGATTGGGTGGTTCGAGGTCGGAGAGGCCAGGTTGGCTGGTCCAGAACTTATATAGAATGCTTTGGACAAGATAAAGTGCCACGGCTCAGAGTAGGCAGAAATCCTATGCTGACAACCAGAAAAGAGAGTTAGAGATCCTATGGGTGAGCAGGTTTTCTTAAAGATTTCACCGATGAGGGGCGTGATGAGATTTGGCAAGAAAGGCAAGCTACGTCCAAGATACATCAGACCGTTTGAGATTCTAGAGCGCGTGGGAAATGTTGCCTACCGTCTAGAATTGCGAGCGGAGTTGGAAGGAGTTCATTTGGTGTTTCACGTGTCTATGCTTTGCAAGTACCTGCCAGATCCCTCTCACGTAATCCAACCCCAGGAAGTACAACTAGCCGAGGGTCTAACTTATGAGGAGATGCCAGTGGAAATCTTAGATCGCCAGCTGAAGAAGCTAAGATCGAAGGAGATACCATTGGTGAAAGTCTTCTGGCGAAACCTTTCGGATGAGGAAGCAACGTGGGAAGTTGAGGCGGAGATGCGCAAGACATATACTCACCTATTTCAAGACTAAGGTTAGTATGTTAATTGAAATTCGGGCACCGAATTTCTTAAGGGGGGAAGATTGTAATACCCGGGAAATTATTTTTGAAGTTTAAAAATAAAATTAGAGGGAAAGAAAGGAAGTAGAAAATAATTTTGGACTTAATTCAGGACCTAGGAAATTGGAAACCTGAATTAAATGGGGAAAAGAGAGTAAGGAATATTTTTGGGTGTCTAATTTGGGATATAAGAGAAAATAAAAATTTAATTGGAAAGATGAGGGATTAAATTGGGGATATTTTCCAAACCCTTCTTTAATGTGTGTGTCTATATATATATATTACTTAATGTATTATTTAATTATTTATTTATGTATATATATATATATATATATATATATATATTATTTTAATTAAATATAATTTTAAGGGGTGGGGGTGGCGTAAAAAAGAAAGAAAGAATTAAAAGAGAAAGAAGGAGGGAGAGAGGAGCCGAGAATAGAAAGAAAGAGAGAGAAAGAATAGAGAGAGGAGGAGAGGCGTGAAGAAGAAGAAGAAGGAGAGTTGGGATCTGCCGAAAGCTAGCAGACGCTGGAGAAGTCACCGGAGCTCGGGTACGACATCTCCTACACCTTCCACCAATCGAATCAAAGATTGGTAACCCCAATTTCATTCGAAACCCCCAATGTCTTCATTTTAGGGATTTCTTCGATCCACCTTCGATTGGGTTGTTTCGAGGGTAGATTGAGTCCTAAGAAGTGTTCTTGAACACTTAGTTGGGGTAAGAATCAAGGCTATACCCTCGGGTTTAGCCGGATTCGAATTTGAAAGGGTTTGAGGTTGCAAAGTCTAAGTATTCCCAATTTGGGGATTCGTTGATAAATTCGGAATCGGGCTTGGATTTGAGTATTTAGGGTTGGATTTATCTCGTTGGAATGTAGGTGAACAAAACGCGTGGGGTGCGGAGTCGAAGCCGGGGTTGGAAGGGGGCCGGAACGGGCCGAAACCAGCCCACAGCACAACAAACGAGCTGGCGCTATAGTGCCCAAATTGGTGCTATAGCGCTATATCTCGGGTGTACCAAGAGCTCCTGGGCAGCAGCTTCGCGCTAAAGCGCCCGGCCTCTGCCCAGCATGCCTAAAATTCATTTTCTCGCCAAACCGGGGTGTTCGAACCTCCTATTTTCAATCCCAAACATCTTAGAACACCACCAACAATATTTTTAAGGATCAAAATCATTCCAAATGACTTCTTGTCCCTCAAGAATAGAATCTTACAGAGTAAACTAAGTCTAACTTCTTGAATTTCTAAATTCCTTATACACTGTCATTAGGTAACCTTAAGTAGGATAGCTTAGAAGCATATCGAGGTTTAGTAACTCAAATCCAAGGCCCTGAAAGTAACTCAACGTGAACGATGGTTGAATGAAACCAAGTGCGAGGCACTTGAGACTCTCATAGGAGAGAGGGAAGACGGGTAAGACCAAGGACTCGGTTCTTGGCAACGTCTAGATGCATTCTAGGCGCGAGCATGTAGTATGCATATGAATTGCATATAGTTAAGATGTTAACCACTTAAATGCATTCTTTAGGAAACCACGATTCGTCTGGAGCGGGAGATACTCCAAGATAATCGCAAGGGAGTCGTCCAGGTGAGGTCTCTTTCATCTCTGCTCCTAGGGTCGTATGCTTATGCGGATTACATGAGTATGTATATTCTCTGCTTGTCTGGTATGTGTTAGCTAGAGATATAAAATGTTAAAAGAAACAAAGAATTAGATAATAGGTTATGGAAAGTGGCTTGGATAGGAAGACATAGGAGTAGAGTGTAATTTTTGCTATGATTGGTGTGTTACAAATCCAACTCATACACTCGGGAGGCATGATGAGTATTTTATTAAATCTTTTCCACGACGGTGGTAAGATTCCTTGTACGGAAGGACTAAGCTTGTATTTTGAAAAGTCGTCACGACAGTGACTTAAATTATAATCGTGCAAAGGGAGTTATTGGTGGGTTTCAGATTTGATTATGCTAGCGATGTGACATATCGACTAGAACAACATCAGATGGCACTTGAGACCTCAATTTTATAATCACCATGACGATGGTCATTGCCCTATCCTAGCAATAGGGTCAGAAAGGTTTTATATTGCTATGACAATAGCTTGAGGCTCAGACTGTGCATCTGGACGGGTATATGAGTTATATCCTGTTGAGGATACTTGTACATAAAGAGAAGAATTATTGATCCTTCGGGAAAGATACAAAGAATCCTATTAATATGTGAGACTAAGGTAAGGAGACACGGGAGGAACCTATGGGTGAACCATGAGCCTAACCTAGTAAAAGAGAAACCATCCTGTGGAGTTGGTCCAGGGTGTGTCAGTGGCCATGCTTCGAGACGTCGTGTCGTGCCTGCCTGCCTTGTGGCCTTGTTGGGTAATGGACGAGTGGGTTCAAGCTATTGCTCCGCAGCAAGGGGTCAGGACGTGCCACGTGGTGGCTAAGCCTCAGTTGTTTGATAGATAAATGATGATTGTGTTTGATTAACAAAATTGTCACGAGGTGACCAGTACCCAAGTGAATGGGTTAAGTATGTTTTGCCACATGGTGGCCAGTAGCCCGAGTGCACGGGTTTGAAGTAGAAAAGCCACGTAGTGGCTATTAGATACCCCAGGGTTGGGGAGATTAAGTAGATGTATGTTTAGCATCTGTGTGTATGTATAAATTGTCTGTGGTTCCATATAACTGTTGATTGTGCAGCGTAGTGGTAATGTACAGGACTACGTCACCACGCGTCTTGTTGATTCAAGCATGTTGAACGTGAGAATACCGGTAGGTAAAAGCCGGCACTATGAGTTACATGTTACTTGCTGATTGATGACGTGGAATAAACTGCTGCATGCTTATATCTGTTAAATACATGTGAGTGTTTCGGTGAAAATTTCTGTTATTGTGTGATCACCAAGAATGCATGCTAACTCACAGTAACTAGTTGTTTGTGCATGTGGTTATGTATGACTCCCAGTCCCAGCGGTAAGGTACCCGCCTTGCGCCGGGGATGGGAGAGTCCTCACTGAGTCGCGTGGTTAAGACTCACACCTCATTTTTACTACACAGAGACAGGTTAAGTACAGGTGAAAGAAGTCTCGGTGGAATGAGGGTTGAGCAACATTTTCCAAGACCCACAACTTGTTCATCTTGGTGAATAAAGTGTAATTGTAATTTAATTTACTTTATCATTGTATCATAAAGTAAAGGGTAGACGTACCCAATTAGATTGTATTACTAAATCAAGAACTGTTAGCTTCACACACCTTAAATATCAGGATCCGTTAGATTACGATGCAGGAAAAACTTGTTTCCAAAAAAAATATATATATATACATATATCTGTTGCATGCGAATAGGATAGGCAGCATCTTCAGATGTGTAGCCAGTAGAGACATTATATATTATGTGTGTTTTCCTATATCTATATCTTGAAGCGGCACTGGCCGTGGATTTGCTTGCCTAGGATAGGCCACCATTTCGATGTAGCCATGGTATTATAATGCATGTGAATGTATTTTTCAATAATAGCTATTCTGTCAATTAGGTGGTAAGGCTTATAGGCATAGAGATATTCCCAGTGTCTGTGACGGTCACGACTCTCTAAACGGGGGTCGTGACATAGTTGAGCTTAATCGTATGAAGTGATTTTCAAAGTTTGAACCATTTGCACTTTTACAACTAGCTCAACAGGTTTATTTTGCTGAATGTGACAGCAAAAAGAGGGATAGGATTGACTGGTGGGTTGTGTGTAAAAGACAAGCTAGAAGTATGATTAATGTACCCGAAGTAGCGTATCAAGAAGATGAGATATGTGAGCAATATGAATCAAGTATTGATGATGAAAATGTTAATCTTTGTGGTGATGTGGGTGAAGGGGATGTAGTTGAGGTGATTGAAACAGAAGTAGATGGTAGGCAATCCGATGAAAGTTATGAGTCTCACTTCGACTATCCAACAGAAGATGAAGATGATTTTATTGATGATCATGACACTGAAAGTGATGAAGAGATTCTAGATGATGATGACATTATATAATTTAAAGCTTTAAGCATAATAATGGCATCGCTGTATAGGCGTAAAATGAATTATTAAAGGTTGTAATTGTTATTATCTTGCTAATTTTGTTACATTGTTCATGTTGATTGTGTCCCCTTTTGGGTGGTGACAAAATATTCCATCAATATTTTTTCCACATGGCTCTAAACTTCTTTGTTTATATTTGCAGGTATGGCAAGAGGAAAAGGGAGAGGGACAATAGCTGGAGTAAGGAGAGGTGGAAGAATTATGGTTGAAAATGATGGCGGAAGTGCATGCTCCAAACTAAGGAAAGGTAGAAGTTTGTCTCAAAATGGTGGAAGCTTTAATGATGAAATAGAAGAAACGCCTATAGAAGTACCTGCGCAAGTTGGCGATGGAGGAAATCATGTGGAAGAGTATGTACATCAACCAACATCTAGTGACCATCCAAATAATGGTGTAGCCTCTTGCACTAAGGCTCAACAGACTGACACTACTTAGATTCCATAGTCTAGCACTACTCAGACTCAGCGAACTAAGACTAAGAAGCTTCGCAAGTCTCCATATGGACGCATCTACGTAGAACCATATGATAATTCGTTTGTCTAAAACTTAAAGTCTTAAATTTCTAAAATTTCTTTGGTTTCTTGCATGCAAGTTCATGATTATTAACTTCATTTTCTTAGGTTTCATCCACACCAAGCAGTTCGCGAGATTGGAAAAATAATTCAGAAACAATTTGGTGGGAGTTGGATTGTATGGAATGAAGTTCCTCAAGAAGTAAAGGACTTATGGTTCTCTGAATTTAAGGTAATTTGCACTTAATATGCCTTCAAGTTAATTGTGTATTTGCTGATCTCAAACTTAATTTATACTTAAAGCTAGCTAACTTATGTTATTTCCCTATTATTGTAGAGACTTTTCATTTGGGAAGAGAAATTTGATGCTGCAACTAAGAAAAATTTTGTCCAATGTGGAAGAAGAACAATGAAAAACTTAATTTACTATGCAAAAAAAAGCCTACAAGGATAAAGGAATTAAGCCCAAGTGGACAAGCAATGACGATTGGGATGTGATTTTGCAAAATCATGATGAGTCGCATTCCAGAAAGGTGTCTACAGTTAATCAGAAGAACAGACTTAGTCATGGGGATGGACTTGGTCCATCATCCCACACTGGAGGATCAATACCTTATTCTGAACATAAGAGAAAATATTTAAATATATTTCCTTTCTTATTTTTTCCCAACTTTATTTGGATGTTTAACGTCTTCTTTTTTATATGACTTTAAGAGGAGGTAACAGGGAAGAAACCTAAACCATCTGAATTGTTCTTAATTACTCATAAGTGTAAGAAGACCGGAGAATTTGTTGACAGCAAATCAAAGGCAACATGGATAAAGTCTTTAATTTTTTTCTTTCAATGACTATTTTTTAATATAGATGCTAATGGCTGTACTGTTGTGCTGATGGTGCTGTGAGTCTATTATTTTTAATTAGTTGCACACGAATTGAATTTTTACGATTAAACTTTTCTCTTTGGATAAAGTCTCTGAATTGTTCTGGTATTATTTCTACTACTGTTTGGTTGATGTGTTATTGTCATTATTTCTACTACTGTTTGGTTGATGTGTTGCTGTGTTACTGTCATGGTTGCTATTTTGGTATTATTTCTACTACTGTCATGATTAGCTGAAAAACCAAAATGTACATTTTTTAGATATTAGTTGAACTGGGTGGCTGAAACTTGGACAAGGAACTAGAAATAGTAGCTTGCATCGATAATGGGCTTGAGTTCCATATTTTTTATTATTTATTACATGTTGCTTCTTTTCCTTCTCTTTTGAGTTATTAATGTTTTCTTCCCTAACTTGTGAATTTGTGAGGGACTTAGTTGCTAGAATGTGTTATATTGGAATGGATTGAAATTTCAAAGGATTTTAAGAACTTGAGTTGCTTCATTGGATTTGTGGCCTTGTTCTCTGTTTTTGAAAGTGCTAAACACTTCAATGTTAATAGCAATTGGATTTGTGGCCTTGTTCTCTGTTTTGGAATGTGCCAAACACTTAAATGTTAATGGCAATTGGATTTGTGGCCTTGTTCATTGTTTATTAAACCAAACTTAGACATGTATTTATTTTCTATTTATAATATGTTGATGTTGATATAGAATATATATTTGTTTCTTTTATGTTCTAAAGTGATGTTTGCAACTTTGTAATTGTGTTGTTGGTTGCTGGTTTAGTTTCTCCTCACTTGAGACATCTTCTTTGAATGCTTAAAATGTGTAAGTAAGTTAAGTGTGTAAAGTCATATTGTGAATTCCTTCCTTTTGTGTGAATTTAAGATTAATGAATAATATTGTGAATTCGTTGTTTTTGGTTAAATTACTCAGTCATATTGTGAATTCCCTCTTTCAGGAGAAGTTTGAAAGTCAGATGAGAGAGTCATTTGATGACGCATCGGAGGACAACAACAATGACGATGATGTAGATATCGTGGAGGCCACTACCAAAAAAGAGTTATCTATTTGGACCAAGTTTGTTGGTGGCCCATCTAAGGGAAGAATTTATGGTCTTAGATCATTGGCTTCAACAGTTTGTATTGAAACCACTCCATCTACTCCACATGTGTCTAATTCTACTAGTCAAGAGAACTTGCAAGATGTGGAAAAAAGGATACGGGAAGAGGTTCGACAATAGATGCAAAAGGAAATGCAAGACATGAAGAAACAAATAATGGAGCAACTTCTAGTTAGTTATGGGATGCCTATTCCGTCACCACCATCACAACCTTTGGTTAGATCGGTTGAGTCTTCCACACTCCCAAACGAAGATCTATAGTTTACTGGCTTATCTTATTTTGTTTGACAAAATTACTACTATTTTGCATTGTAAAACACTTGATACTTGGGAACTACCTTTTGCTAGCTTATTAATATTTATTTTGGTAGTTTATTATACTACTTTTTTTGGTAGCTTAGTATTATTTTGTATAAGATATCATACTTGGCAATCACTTTTTGGTATTAATGCATATGGTTTGTTTATAGTAATTATGTTTTTATAATTTTGTCATTTAAAAATTTATAGATATCAAATTTGTGACAAGCAGCTTTAGTGTTAAATATTGGTCAGAAAAAAATTGTATTTTAATGAATTCTGACGGATTTTATGAAATCTGTCAGAAATGTAGTTTTTTGGATGGTCACAAAATTGTGTATTTCTGACGGGGGTTTATATTATTTTTGACGGTTACATCCGTCAAAACAGCAATGATTTTTTATGGATATAAAGTGTCAAACATTCGGTCGGTTTTTTTGGTGGCAAAAATATTTTTGACGGACATTATATCTGTCAGAACCTTTTTTCACGGCCTTCTTTGGTTAGAAACATTTTTGACGGAACTTCGTCTGTCAAAACTACTTCTGACGGCAATTAATAGTCTTCAGAAACGTTTCTGACAGATATGGTATCCGTCAGAAATATTTTTTGACGCCAAAAAAACCGACCGCTTGTTTGGCGGATTGTGTCCATCAGAAAATAACATGGTTCTGACGGATATCACGTTACTTCTGACGGTTTAGTCCATAAAAAAACCGTCTTTTTCTAGTAGTGCCTTAAACCCTAAATCCTAAACCCCAAACACTAAACCCTAAACCCTGAACTTCAATCCCCAAACACTAGACCCCAAAACCCAAAAGTCTAAACCAAGAACTATAAATAGTGAACCCTAAACCCTAAACCCCAAACCCTAAACATAAAACCCAAAACCCGAAATCCTAAATCCTAAACCCTAAACACTAAACCCAACACCCAAGTCCCAAGACCGAAACACTAAACCCCAAAACCCAAACTCTAAACTATAAACCCTAAACCCTAAACCTTAAACCATAAACCTAAAACCTAAAACCCTAAATAACAAACCCAAAGCCCTAAACTCAAAA
Source organism: Senna tora (assembly GCA_014851425.1). Taxonomy (NCBI): domain Eukaryota; kingdom Viridiplantae; phylum Streptophyta; class Magnoliopsida; order Fabales; family Fabaceae; genus Senna; species Senna tora. The sequence continues at coordinate 35,272,553 of CM026267.1, read as the reverse complement.
CCCAAAAACCTAAACCCAAAACCCAAAACCCTAAATTCTAAATCTTAAACCCAAAACCCAAAACCCTGAATTCCAAACCCTAACCCCTAAACCCAAGACCCTAAATCCTAAACCCGAAACTCTAAATCCAAAATCCTAAACCCTAAACCCAAAAGCCTAAGCCATAAAGCCCAAACCCAAAACTCTAAAACCCAAACCCTAAACTCTAACCCCAAAACCCTAAATCCTAAATCCTAATCCCTAATCCTTAAACCCTAATCCATAAACCTTAAACCATAAACCTAAAACCCTTAACCCTAAATCACAAACCCTAAACCCTAAACCCTAAATACTAAATCCTAAACCCAAAACCCTAAAGCCAAAACACAAAACCCTAAACCCTAAACCCTAAATCTCAAACCGTAAAGACTAAACCCAAAACCCAAAACCCTAAATCCTAAAACCAAAACCCAAAACCCAAGACCCTAAATCCTACACCCAAAACCCTAATCCCCAAACGCTAAACCCAAAACCCTAAATCCTAAATCCAAAACCCTAAACCCTAAACTCTAAACCCTAAACCTTAAATCATAAACCTAAAACCCTAAATCATAAACCCTAAACCCTGAATCCCAAATCCCAAACCCAAATCCCAAAACCCTAAATGCCAAACCCTAAACACTAAACCCTAAACCATAAACCATAAACAAAAAATCTTAAACCCTAATCCCTAAACCATAAACCCCAAACTCTAAACCATAAACCCTAAACTCAAAATCCTAAACCTAAACCCTAAACCCTAAATCCCATACCCTAAACCCTAAATCCCAAACCCTAACCACTGAACCTTAAACCTCAAACCCCTAGCCCTAAACACTAAACCTTAAACCTGAAACCATAAACATGAAACCCTTAACACTAAATCCTAAACCTTGAACTCTAATCCCCAAACCCTATACCCTAAACCCTAAACCCTAAACCTTAAATCCTAAACCCCAAACCCTAAACTCTAAACCCAAAACCCTAATCCCTAAATTTAAAGCCCTAAACACTAAACCCAAAACCCTAAACTTTATACACTAAACCCTAAATCGCAAACCCTAAACCCTAAACCCTAATCTCTAAACCCCAAACCATAATCCCTAAGTCCCAAACCGTAAACCATAACTCGAAATTTTAAATGGTACACCCTAAACCCCAAACCTTAAACCCTAAACTCTAAACCACAAACTGTAAACCATAAACCTTAAACCCTAAATTCCAAACCTTAAACCCTAAATCCTAAACCCCAAACCTTAAATAGTAAAGTCCAAACCATAAACCCTAAACCTTATACCCTAAAACCTAAATCCCAAACCCTAAAACCTAAACCCAAAATCGTAATCCCTAAATCCCAAATCATAAACACTAAACCCTAAACCAGAACTCGAAACTGTAAATTGTAAACCCTAAACCACATGCCCCAATCGCTAAACCCTAAGCCCGAAATCGTAAACCCAAAACCATAAACGTAAACCCGAAACCCTATACCCTAAACCCCAATCCCTAAACCCAAAACCCTACATTCTCAATCCTAACCCCAAATCCTAAACAATAAACCCTAAACACTAAATATCAAACCCTAAACACTAAACCCTAAACCCTAAACCAAAACCCTAATCCCAAATTCAAAACCTTAAACCTTAATTGCTAAATCCCACACCCAAAACACTAAACACTAAACCCTAATCGCTAAACCATAAACCCTAAACCCTAATTCCAAACCCTAGACCCTAAACCCTAAACGCTAAACCCAGAACCCTACATCCTAAATACTAAATTCTAAACCCTAAACCCAAATCCCAAACCCTAAAAACTAAACCCTAAACATAAAACCCTAAATCGTAAACCCTAAATCCTAAACCCTAATCCCTAAACCAAAACCCCAATCGCAAAATCTAAAACCCTACACACTAAAGCCTAAACCCTAAACCCTATTTGGCAAATCTTAAACTCTAAACAGTAAACACTAAACCCTAAACCCAAAACCCTAAATTCCAAAACCTAGACCCTAAACCCTAAACCCTAAAGCAATAACCCTAAACCCTAAATACTAAATCCTAAATCCTAAACCCTAAACCCAAAACCAAAAAATCTACACCTTAAACCCCAAAACCTAAACCCTAAACCCTAAATCCTAAATCATAAACCATAAACCCAAAACCCAAAACAAAAGACCCTAAATCCTAAAACCTAAACCCTAAACTCTAAACCATAAACCCCAAACCCCAAACCCTAAATGCTAAACCCTAAACCCAAAACCATAAACCTAAAACCGTAAATAATAAACCCTAAACCCGAAATCCCAAACCCAAGACCCTAAATCACAAACCCTAAACCTTAAACCATAAACCATAAACACAAAATCCTAAACACTAAACCCTACCCAAAACCATAAACCGTAAACCCTAAACCCTAAATCCTAAACCCCAAACCCTAAAACCTAAACCATAAAGCCTAAACCCTAAATCCCAAACCCTAAACACTAAACCTTAAAACTCAAACCCCAAACCCCAAACACTAAATCCTAAACCCAAAATGTCAAACCGAAAACCCTAAACCCTAAACCCTGAACTCCAATCCTCAAACCCTAAACCCTAACTCCTAAACCTTAAACCCTAAACCTTAAGTCCTAAACCCCAAACCTTAAACACTAAACCCGAAACCTTAATCCCTAAATTTAATGCCCTAAACACTAAACCCAAAACCTTAAACCTTATACCTTATACCCAAAACTGTAAATCCCAAACCTGAAACCCTAAACCCTAAACCCTAAACCCAAAATCATTATCCCTAAGTCCAAAATCGTAAACACTAAACTGTAAACCATAACTCAAAACTATAAATTGTAAACCATAAAACCCAAACCTTAATCCCTAAACTCCAAACCATAAACCTCAAACCTTAGACCCTAAACCCTAAATTCCAAACCCTAAACCCTATACCCCAAACCTTAAACCCTAAACTCCAAACTTGAAACCATAAACCCTAAACCCTAAATCCCAAACCCTAAACCCTAAACCCTAAACCTTAATCACTAAATCCCAAACCGTAAACACTAAAGCCTAAACGTTAACTCGGAATTGTAAATTATAAACCCTAAACCCCAAACCTTAAACCCTAAACCTCAATACCCAATCGCAAAATCGTAATCCCTAAATCATAAACCCCAAAGCCTATACCCTAAACCCAAATCCCTAAACCCTAAACCCTAAACTCTAAATCCTAACCCCAAACCCTAAACCCTGAACCCCAAACCCCAAACCCCAAACCCTAAACCCTAAATTCTAAAACTCAAACCCTAAACCTAAAACCTTAATCCCTAAATTTAAAACCCTAAACACTAAACCCTAAACCCAAAACCATAACCCTTAAACCATAAACCCTGAATCCCAAACCCCTAAAACCCTTAACCTTCAACCCAAAACCATAATTCCTAAATCCCAAACCCTAAACCATAAACTCAAATTGTAAATTGCAAACCCCAAACCCCAAACCCTAAACCCTAAACCCTAATCCTAAAACGCTAAACCCTAAATACTAAACCCCAAACCCTAAACCCTAAACCCTACAGTCTGAACCCTAAGCCCTGAAACATAAACCCAAGACCTGACACCCTAATTCTGAAAACCCTAAATCCTAAAACTTAAACTTTTAACACTAAACCTGAGGCTCTAAATCCTAGTCCCTAAACACAAAACCCTAAACCCTAAACCACAAACCCGAAACTATAAATTGTAATCCTTAAACCTCGAACCCTAAACCTTAAATCCCACACTCAAACCCTAAAGCCTAAATCCTAAAAACCAAACCCTATACCCTAAACGATAAATCCTAAATCCTAAACCCAGAACTACCAACACTAAACCCTAACCCCAGTCCCTATACCTTAAACGTAAACCCTAAACCTTAAACTGTAACATCTAAACTTGAAACTCGAAACCCTAAACCCTGAACCACAAATTCCAAACCCTAACCCTCATCTCTAAACCCTAAACCATTACCCAAACTCGAAACTCCAAACCCTAAATCTCAAACCCTAATCTGAAACCCTAAACACTAAACCCTAAACCCAAATCCCTTAAACAATAAACCCGGAATTGCAAACTGTAATTCCTAAATCCCAAACCCTAAACCCTAAATCCTAAATCTGAGAGTCCAAACCCAAAAACCTGAATCCCGAAACCCTAAACTGTAAATTCAAAACCCAAAACCTTAAACACCAAACACTAGACCCTAAACCCAAAACCCTAAAAGCAAAACCCCAAACCCTAAATCATAAACCCAAAACCATAAACTTGAAATTGTAAACCCTAAACCATAACCCCGAAACTGTAAATCCTAAACCACAAACCCCAAAATCGTGAACCCAAATCCCTAAACCCTAAACCTTAAACCTTAAAGTTTAAACCCTAAACCCCGTAACCCAAAATCCTAAACCCTGAACCCTAAATCCTAAACCCAAAACCGAAAACCGAAAACCATAAACACTAAACACTAAACCCTAAACCCTAAACATAAAACCCTAAACCTCGAACCCTAAATGCTAAATCCCAAACCCTAAACACTAAACTCTAAACCTTAAACCCTAAATCTAAAACCCTTAAACCATAAACTCGGAATTGTAAACTGTAAACCCTAAATCCCAAACACCAAACCCTAAACCCTAAACCCTAAATTTGAAAACCCAAACCCAAAACCCTAAACCCTAAATCAAAAACCCTAATCCCTAAATCCTAAACCAAAAACCCTAAACATCAAACCCTAGACTCTAAACGCAAAACCCAAAACCCTAATCACTAAACTCTAAACCCTAAACTCAGAATCCTAAACCCAAAATCCCAAACCCTAAACACTAAACCCAAAACCATTAACTTGATACTGTAAACTGTACACCTTAAACCCTAACCCCGAAACTGTAAATCCTAAACCACAAACCCTAAACCGTGAACCCAAAACCCAAAACCCTCAACCCCAAATGCTAAACCGTAAACCCTAACCCCGTAATCCAAAATCCCAAACCCTGAACCCTTAACTCTAAACCCCAAACCCTAAACCCTAAACACAAAACCCAAAACCATAAACGCTAAACACTAAATCCTAAACCTTAAACCCTAAATTTTAAACCCCAAACCCCAAACCCTAAACGCTAAATCCAAAACCCTAAACACTAAGCTCTAAACCCTAAACCATAAACCCTAACCATAAACCCAAAACCCTAAACCCTAAATCCCAAACCCTTAACAATAAACCTTAAACCCGAAACCCTAAATCTTAAACCCGAAACCCTAAGCCCTAAACCCTAAACACCAAACCCTAAATCCAAAACCCTAAACCCTAAATCCTGAACTCCAATCCCCAAACTCTAAACGTAACATCCTAAAATTTAAAATAAAAGTTTAACTAACTTCTCTTGGTTGGACTTTTCTATTTTAAGTGTTTATGTGACTGATTGCGCTTGCAAAATGGATAAGGAACCCTAATTAGGTGGGGAGAAGGTTAGGACTGAAGAAAAGTGGCATAGAAAACCCTAATGCAAACCCTAGGGACTATATTGATAGGAGTTTTAAACCCTTTTGAATTAGGTTAGCTGAACTGAGCAAGAAAGACCAATTTGACCTAAGTTTGGTAATCCAAGACACTCTAGGGACACCCTAAGATCTAAATGAGCACACCTAATCACAAGACCTACACTGAAATCGTCATATTTTCTCCAGTAGAAATTTAGGGACCAAATTGAAAGAAAAATGATTTTTGGGCATTTAGACCTAAACTGGGTTTAACTAACAAAGAAAAGCTACATAACCCTATAATACGAACCAAGAACACCATAAAAATGGTTTAAGAACACTCCCTAAGAGAAACCATGAATTCCTACTCTACCATCAAAAAGAAAATAAGGATTAAATTGAAAAGAATTCAAAAATGGGTTAAGTCACCCTATCCTCCAATTAAGGCCACTAAAACCTTATTTAAGCCAGCCAAACGAGGCCTTAATTACTGGCAGCACATATGATCAACTGTCCACTTAAGGACTAAGCAGAATTAGAGCTGCGACACCTAGCAAAACCCATGCAAAAATCAATCATGAAGCCACATTATTCATCACCATTATTTAAGGCAAAATCTGAGACACACACATAACCAGCAACCAAAACCGAGTTTGCTAGAGAGAAGAGTGAGAGAGAGTGAGATTAGAAGCTGAGAAAGACATAGAGTAGCTGGGAAGCTTGAATTCAAAAGCAAGGAAGCAAGGTTTGAGGCTAAGAACTCAAAGACCCACACTAGGAAAGCTTGTTCTTACCTCTTAGCTTGGAACCGAGGCCCTACAAGGGAATTCAGCTTGCTTCTTCTCTAGAAATTGCAAGGTAACGTAGGGTTACCTTTCCTCCTACCCATTAGAGTCAAAAGTATACACCAAACAAGTGTTGGTATAAGACTTTGTGTCCATTTCTTTCTATTTCTAAATTATGAGCTATGTTTTGGCACCAAACCTTATAATCAGTATAATTACTTCGATTCTGAACGAAATCTTGCAAATAAGGTGTCATATGAAAGCTAGTTTAACCTATTTTAGGAATCCCCAAATGCATGTGCCATCCATGGTTGCTGTACGGAAGTTCGTGGCTCTTAAATCCACTATGGATGTTGGAAACTCTATTGTGGAGCAGTGAAATTGTGAGTTCTGTAACTGTGCATTCTTGTAAGCTACGATTCAAATATTTTTGTAATAAGTAGCTGGCTGATATAGGAATCAAATGTGATCAGTAAGGGAGGATAAATGGTAGGTTTAGTTTCTGAAATAGCCATGAAAACTTGATACCTAGAATATGAATTGTTGAAGCCTTGTGATGTGTTTCTGTTAAAATATTTTGCTGTGATCTGTGGTGAGTTAGCCTATTGTAAAGTAATCTGTTATGTCATCAATTCCTGAGCATCTTGACAATTAAGATAAAAGAAACCTGTGAGTTAAAATCCAATTAGAAGAATAAATGTCATGGAATAGGTAAAATGGGACATTGTGAAGCATTTTGTTTTGAATTCCTTGTTGTAAGCCTAATATGATCTTATTGCTGGATGATATTTTGTATTTGTACTAAAATTTGTTAGTTTGATAGTGAGAATACAAGTACCATGTGAATTTAGATCCCAAATAGGGGAGTGAATGCAAGAAGTAATGAAAATGGACTGGAAGTGTAAATTGAATCTGAATTTCAGGATTCTCTCAATTCTGTAAACCTGGATCAGTAGGAGGTAGCAGGCCAATCCTAGATATCAGTGACATAGAAGGGCAAGGGAAATTTAGTGGTTGAATTCTTTAAGCCCCGAAAATGATAGGCTTGCTAATTATAGGCAAATATCCAAAATTTGAGATCCTTAAAGTGAAATTCTGAACTGTTGATCGGATGAGGATACTTTTTGAGTTTTAGTAAGTCTGAGTTGTCATTCTTAGGCCATATATGAGTTCAGTTTATTCAGAAAACACATGCCAATTGAAAAGGGTAAGAGTAGGAACCTATGTGCACTAAACTTGAGACTTTGGTCTTATAAAAGTTGGGTACTCTGGTAAGGCTGAGTAGGGCAACTACCCTACCTTTGTCGTACCCCAAAGGTTGATTTAAAACTAATTTCAAAGTTTAAACAAGTCCATAAGTGACTCAAACTGGTCCTAGTGCATTTAGAGTCGTATTTCTTAAAGAATTTCAAGAAAATGGTATTTTGCTACATAAGATCTAATCTTGAACTGATGAGGCTGTAAAAACCTACTGTAGAAGTCATAAACTAAGCCATAGTGACTAGGGCGAGCTCTTCTAAGTCCAAAAGAAATCAGAAAGGAAAATGGGTAGTAAGGGGGACCAAAATGCAAAAACTCTGCTATTTTACTGTTTTAAACAAAAATTGGGTATTCTGTATAGGGTAACTATTCACTCTTTCAGAACCCATACACCATTTAGGAACTTTTCAAAAGATTGTAGAGCTCCAGAATTGGCTCTGGTTGAGTTTTGGTACTCTTAGGGACTTGTTTACAAGAAATTTAAAAGTTAGAGCTTGTGCAGAAAAACTTGATTCTGATCTGTCATGACTGAGGAAAATTTTTGAATAAGTCATATTTGACTTTGTAAAGCTTGCTGTGACTTCATTTGAGACAGAGAAAGGCCAGAGGGAAATTTGAGTCTAATTAGGGAAAGAAAACTAGAAATTTTCTAAGTTCTTGTTTTGACTCAAATTCTGGTAAACTGCTTTTGAAAACCCTACGTATGTGTTAAGTGGATGTTGAATGGCCAATGTATGCATTTGAAATGGATTGAAATATTGATTATGCCCTATAATTGCAATGAATTAATAAGAGGGGACTATTTTGATATAAAAGAAGGAATTAGGGGCCAAGATATGAGTTATTTACTTGACTAGTAATCTGAACTTGTTATTTGCACTATTTAAGTGCTCTTGATGAAGTTTCATGATGTTTGGATGTTTGCATATGAAATTATGGAAGTTGCTTACTGTAAAAGTAATATTTGACTTGTGGTTGACTTTGTTTTACTTTATGTTGACTAAGTGAGAAAGTTGACCAAAATGATGCATCTTATTTAAGTGTGTGGTATCCAATTCTGGAAATGAGTTTTAGCATGCATTTGTGGAAACTGAAATGTCTGAGTGGGGCAAATGGTTTTGGCATGCATTGAGTTGAAAGTGATGGTTTCGCAACTGAATAAACATTACCTAGAAAATATTTTTACATACATGATCTGTATGAAAAGGACACACTAGGCTGGCTAGGAATGCGTCCAAAACGTAGCTGCCTAGCAACTAATGAGGAAATAATTCACTCTGGGACTGGTGATCCTAAGGTTCTAGCTAGTGCCCACACTAGGGGACGGCCTGGATGTTAGGTAATTGCATGTGCCTTATTAGCAGACTTTACTTGTATTGATAAGTTGTTTTTGTCCTACTTCATTAGATTGTTTAGTGATGGTAAGGTAATGGTTTATATCAGTTCTACAGGTCCTGGAGGGATCTGGTCTTTGGCATGACTGACCAAAGAGGAAAGGTGGTATTTGAGCATCCTTTGAAAGCAGTTGTACATTTGGCATGACTGACCAATGTGATGGAAAGATGGTATGAAATGGTAATTTAAAGTATATATATCTGTGTTTCATTATGAGCTCATGCATGGAAATATCTTGTAATTGATATCTGTAAGTTAAGAACTGCACTTATTTACTATGGAGGATGTTTTTTGTTTTCTATGTAATGCAGTTGGACCACTAACGAGTTTTGAAAACTGGTAGTCCATGTTACTTGGATTATATATCTCATTACGTTAGTGTGTTTAGATGCCCACGTATCACTTGCTGCTAGAGATTGAAGTGGACTGGGTGGAAGTGCCACTTCTGGGCCAGTTCCATGTGTTAAAGGCAGGGAACATCATCTTCTTCTTTCCCACGGAGGACCTGATTATCCCTGGGACTTAGAAGGGATGACTGATAGGTGACTGGCTGTCAGTGGGCTGACCCTTTTGGCTGTCAATTATGAGTCACACTTTTTGTATTATGGCCTACGTGTCTGACTAATTATTTGGGCGCGCGGGCCACTACTTACTCGATTTGTATATGTAAATATATATGCTATAGACTTAGTATATATGTGTTAGGAAATGCATGGAGGCTAGGAGCTCACCTTATCTGCTTAGAATGTATGTAAGATGTATGTATGCTAGAGATGATTCTGGAGAGTGTGCGAGTGACAACACGTAACTTCTAATTTCTTAGGATTAAATAACAAAATGAGAATACACGATCCTTCGGATAGAACATAACTTTTAACACTCCTAAAAGTAAAGAAAAGAAAAAAAATTAGATCATGATTCTAAGAGTTAAGTTAATTAACCTAATTCCGCACCAAAAATCAATTCAGAAACTAGAACGTTACACTAAACGCTAAACCCCAAACCCCTAAACACTAAACCCTATACCCGAAACAGTAAACTATCAACCTTAAACCGCAAACCCTAAATCCCAAACTATAAAGCCTAAAGCCTAAACCCTAAACCCAAAACCCAAAACCTTAAATCCTAAACCCCAAACCCTAAATCCTAAACCCAAGAACCTAATCCCTAAATTTAAAACCATAAACACCAAACCATAAACCTTAAACCTAAAACCCTAAATTCGAAACCCTAAACCCTAAACCCTAATCTTTAAATCCCAAACCCTAAACACTAAACCATAAACTCGAAACTGTAAATTGTAAGTCATATACCCCAAACTCGAAACCCCAATCGCTAAACCCTAAACCGTAAACCCCAAACGCTAAATGTAAACCCGAAACTCTACATCCTAAACCCGAAACCCTAAACCCGAAATATCAATCCCTAATCACTAAACCCTAGAGCCTAAACCATAAACCATAAACACAAAACCCTAAACCCAAAATCCTAAATCCTAAACCCTAAACCTTAAATCCTAAACCCTGAACCCTAACTCAAAAACCCGATACTGTAAACCGTAAATCGTAAACCCCAAACTCTAAACCTTAAACCCTAAACCATAAACCCTAAATCTCAAACCCTAAACCCTAAACCCTAAATCCTAAACCCAAAACCCTAAGCCCTAATTCCCAAACCCTAAACCCTAAACCTTAAGCCATAAACCCAAAACCCTAAATCCCAAACCCTAAACCCAAAACACTGAACTCCAAACCCCAAACCCTAAACCCTAAATCTTAAACCCTAAACCCTAAACCTCAAACCCTAACACCTAAACTTTAAACCACCCTAAACCCAAAACCCTATACCCTAAACCCTAAACCATAAACCCGAAATTGTAAACTATAGACCCTAAACCCCAAATGCCAAACCCTAAACCCTAAACCCAAAATCCTAAACCCCAAATCCTAAACCCTAAACCCAAAACCGTAAACCGTAAACCCCAAACCCCAAACTCTAAATTCCAAACCCTAAACGCTAAATTTGGAACCCTAAACCCTAAACCCTAAACCATAAACCCGAAATCCTAAATCCCACACCCTAAACCTTAAACCCTAATCCCTAAACCCTAAATCATATACATAAACACTAAACCCTACAACATAAACCCAAAACAATAAACCGTAATCCCTAAACCCCAAACCCTAAACGTTAATCCGCAAACCTAAACCCTAGCCCCTGAACTCCCAACACTAAATCCTAACCCCAATCCTAAACTCTAAATTGTAAACACTAAACCTGAAACTCGAAACCCTAAAGCTTGAACCCTAAAAACCAATACCCTAACCCTAAACCCTAAACCCCGAACCATAACCTAAACACCAAACTGCAAACCCTAAATCCTAAACCTTAAACACAAAACCCTAAACCCGAAACCCAAGACCCTTAAACCATAAACCCGAAACTGTAAACTAAAATCCCTAAATCCCAAACCCCAAACCCTAAACCCTAAACCAAAAACCCTAAACCTGAACTCCTAAATTCAAAACCCTAAACTCTAAACACTAAACGCTAGACCCCAAACCTAAACCCTAAAATCTAAATTGTAAACACTAAACTGTGTATTCCAATCCCCAAACCCTAATCCTTAAACCCAAAACCCCAAACCCTAAACCCTAAAGCCAAAATCCTAAATCCAACCCCCTAAACCATAAATCCTAAACCCCAAAACCTAAACAATAAAGCCAAAATCCTTATCCCTAAACCTAAAGCATAAACTTTACACCCTAAACCCTAAATTCTAAACCCTAAACCACAAACACTAAACCCTATATCCGAAACCCTAAACACTAAATCCTATACCTTAAACTTGAAACTGTAAACTATAGACCCTAAACCCTAAACCTGAAACTGTAAACTGTAAATTGTAAACCACAAACCATAAACCCTAAACCCTAATCCCTTGACCCTAAGCCCAAAACCCTAAAACCTAATCCCCAAAACCTAAACCCTAAACCCTACATCCTAAACCCCAACCCTAAACCATCCACCCAAAACCGTAAACACTAAACCCTAAACTATAAACCATAAACCATAAACCCTTGACCCTGAATCCCAAACCCTAAACCCTAAACCCAAAAACCCTAAATCCCAAACACTAAACCATAAACTTTAAACTGTAAACGGTAAACCCTAAACCGTAAACCTAAACTCTAAACCACAAACGCTAAACACTAAACCCTAAACCACAAACACTAAACCCTAACCCCTTAACCCAAAACCCAAAACCCTAACCCTTAAACACTAAACACTAAACCCTACAGCCTAAACCATAACCATAAACCTTAAACCTTAAACCCTAAATCTTAAACCCTAAACACTAAACCCTAAACCCTGAATCAAAAAGCGTAAACCCTATATCCCAAACCCTAAATACTAAACCCTGTACCATAAACTCGAAACTGTAAACTATAAACCCCAAACCTTAAACCCAAAACCCCACACACTAAACCCTAAACCCTAAACCGTATATCCCAAACCTTAAACCCTTTTCCCTAAACCGTAATCCCTTTACCCCGAACCCTATATGCCAAACCCGACACCCCAAATTGTAGGCCCTAAACTTGATACTCGAAACACTAAACCCTAAATCCCAAATTCCAAACCCTAACCATAAACTTTAAACCCCGAACAATAACTGAAACCCAAAACGACGAACCCAATACCCTTACCCCAATTCCCAAACGCTAAAGCTAAACCCCAAACCCCAAACCCTAAATCCTAAACCTTAAACTGCAACCCAAAACCCTAATCCCGAAACTATAAATTGTAAATTCTAAACCCTAAACCCTAAACCCTAAACCCTAAACCCCTAACTCTAATCCCTAAACCTAAACCATAAAAACAAATTCTATACTCAAACCCTAAACCCTAAACCCTAACCCCTGAACCTTAACCCAAACCCAAACCCAAACCTAAAATCGCAAATCCGAATATCAAAACCCTAAACCTTAACCCTATACCCATAATCCCAAATCCCGAACACTAAACCATAAACCCTAAACCCTTAATCCCAAACCCTAACAACCAAAGCATAAATCGAAAACCCTAAACTGTAAATAGCAAAACCTAAACACTAAACCCTAAACCCTAAACCATAAACTCGAAATTGTAAATTGTAAACCCCAAACCTCAAACCTCAAACCCTAAATCCTCAATCCCAAACCCTAAACCCTAACCCTAAACTTTAAACCCTAAACCTTAATGCCAAAACTCAAAACCATAAATGCCAAATCCTAAACACTAAGCCCTAAACCCAAAATTCTAAACCCAAAACCCTAAACGGTAAATCCGAAACCCTAAATCCTAAACACCAAACCCTAAACCCTAACTCCAATCCCTAAATAACCCCAAACCCTCAACCACAAACCCTAAACCCTGAACACTAAACCTTAAGCCCCAAAAACCAATCCTCGAACTCCAAATCCGAAACCCAAAACCCTAAATCCCAAAACCTAAAGCATAACCCCTGAAACTGTAAACTGAAAGTCCTAAACCCGAAATCCTAAACAATGAACCCCAAACCCCGAAACCAAAACCCTATACCCTAAACCTAAACCCTAAACCAATAACCCCCAAAGCTTAAATCCTAAACCGAAAACCCAAAACTCCAAACATCAAACGCTAGACCCTAAACCCCAAACCCTAAACCCTAAACGCTATATCCTAAATCTAAACCTTGAACTCCTATCACAAAACCCTAAACCCTAACCCCTAACCCCTAAACCCCAAACCCCAAACCCTAAATTGTAAACCCTAAGCTCTAAACCATAAACCCTTACCCCAATCCCAAAACCCTAAACCCCAAACCCCAAACCCAAACCCTAAGCCCTAAACCATAAACCCCAAACCCTAAACCAGAAACGATAAACTGTAAACCCTAAACCCTAAAGCCTAAATGCTAAACTCCAAACCTTAAACTGTAAACCCTAACCCTAAACCATAAACCCAAAACCCTAAACACGAAATCCTAAACCCTGAACCCTAAACCCTAAACCCTAGCCACAAACCCTGAACCCTTAACCATACCGCAAACCTAAAACTGCAAATCCTAAATTCTAAACCCAAAACTTTAGGCCATAAACCCAAAACCCTAAACATGAAATCCCAAACCCTAAACAGTAAACCCTAAACCTTAAACTCTAAACCCTAAATTCAAAATCCCAAGCACTAAACCCTAAAGCATAAGCCCTAAGTCATAAACCCGAAACCCTAAAGCCCAAACCCCAAACCCTAAACCATAAACCCTAAATCCTAAACTCTAAACCCAAAACCCTAAACCCTAAATCCCAAAGCCTAGACACTAAACCCTAATCCTAAAACCATAAACCCAAAACCTAAAACCCTAAAACCGAAACCCTAAACCCCTAACTCAAAACCATAAACCCTAAACCCTAAATTGTAAATTGTAAACCCTAAACCCTACACCCAAATCCCAAAACCCTGAACACTAAAACCTCAACCCAAAGCCCTAAATCCTAAACTCTAAACCCTAAACCCTAAACACAAAACCTTAAACCCTAAACCCTAAACCCTAAACCTAAAACCCTAAATCCTAAACCCTAAACCCTAAATCCCAAATGATAAAACCAAAACCCTAAACACAAAACCCTAAACCCTAAACCCTAAACCTTAAACCATAAACCCAAAACCCTAAACCCTAAAACTTTAACCAAAATCCTAAACCCCAAAGTCTAAACCCTAAACACCAAACCATAAACCCTACACACTAAACCTTAAACCCTAAACATAAAACCCTAAATCTAAAATTCTAAACCCCAAACCCTAAACCATAAACCCTAAACCCCGAACCCTAAATCCTTAATCCTAAACCCTAAACCCAAAAACCTAAATCCCAAACCCTAAAAACTAAACCCTAACCCTTACACCATAAACTCAAAACCCTGAACCCTAAACCTTAAACCCTAAACCCAAAGCACGAAACCCTAACTGACAAACCCTAAACCCTCAAATTTAAACATTAAACCCAAAACCCAAAACCCTACACCCTAAATCCTAAACGCCAAACCCTAAACGCTAAACCCTAAACACAAATCCTAAACCCTAAACCCTAAACACCGAACCCAAAATCCTAAACCCTAAACACCATACCATAAACCCTGAATCATAAACCCTAATCCCTAAACCTTGAACTGCAATCCCCAAACCTTAAAGGCTCAACCCCAAACCCATAAACCAAAAATCCTAAATTCTAAACCCAAAATTGTAAAGTGTGAACGCTAAATAGCAAACCCTAAACTCTAAACCCCAAACCCCAAATCCTAAACCCTAAAACCTAAACCAAAAGCCCTAAATCCTAAACCCTAACCCCCGAACCATAAATCCAAAACAATGAACACTAAACCCAAAACCCTAAACCTTAGACCATCAACCCTAAACCTAAATCCCTAAAACCCAAATCTTAAACCCCAAACCCAAAACCCTAAACTTGAAACTGTAAATTGTAAACCCTAAACCCCAAACCTTAATGTGAAAACCCTAAACCCTAAATAGTAAACCTTAAACCCTAAACCCAAAACCCAAAACCTAAAACCTTAAATCCTAAATTCTAAACCCTAAACCCTAAACTCTAAACCCAAAATGCTAAATCATAAACCCTAAACACTAAATACCAAACCCTAAACCCAAAACCCTAATTGCAATATCCAAACCATTAACACTAAACCCTAAACCATAAACTCGAAACTGTAAATTGTATCCTAAACCCCAATCCTTAAAGCCCAAACCCCAATCAGTACACCCTAAATTGTAAACCCCAAACCCAAAACGTAAACCCTAAACAGTATACCCTAAACCCTAATCCCTAAACCTAAAATAATAAACTCTAAACCCCAAACCCTAAACCATAACACTAAACTTTAAACCCAAAACCCTAAATGCCAAATCCTAAACACTATACCCTAAACCCAAAATTCGAAACCCAAAACCCTAAACGCTAAATACGAAACCATAAATACTAACTCCAAACCCTAAACTCTAACGCCAATCCCCAAACCCTCAACCATAAACCCTAAACCCTAAACACTAAACCTTAAGCCCCAAAACCTAATCCTCGAACTTTAAATCAAAAACACTAAACACTAAATCCCAAACCCTACACCCTAAACCCTAAACCATAACCCCGAAATTGTAAATAGAAAGCCCTAAACCCCAAACCCTAAACCATGAACCCCAAACCCCAAACCCAAAATCCTATACCCTAAGCCCAAAGGCTTAAATCCTAAAGCCAAAACCCTAAACAACAAACACCAAACCCTACACCCTACACCCTAAAGTCCAAACCCTAAACCCTAAACCCTAAATCCTAAATCTAAACTTTGAACTCCTATCACAAACCCCAAAACCCTAAACCCCAAACCCCAAACCCTAAACCTAAAATCCTTGCCCCAATCCTCAAACCCTAAACCTTGAAACCTAAACCCTAAACCCTATGTCCTAAACCTTAAACCCTAAACCTTGAACCAGAAACTGTAAACTGTAAACCCTATACCCTAAACCCTAATCCCAAAACCTTAAACCCTAAACCCTAAACCCTAAACTGTTAATGCAAAACTGTAAACGCGAAATCCTAAACCCTCAACGCTATCCACAAACCCTAAACACCTAACCTTAACCCAAACCCAAAACCGCAAATCCTAAATTCTAAACCCTAAACATTAAGACCTAAACCCAAAACCCAAACCCAAACCCTAAACCATAAATCCCCATCCCTAAACACTAAACACTAAATGTTAAAACATAAACCCTAAATCCAAAATCTTAAGCAGTAAACCCTAAATCATAATCCCTAAACCTTAAAACTGAAACCCTAAAACTTAAATCGCAAACCCCAAACCCTAAACCCTAAATGCTAAACCCTAAATCCAAAACCCTAACCCAAAATCCTAGACCCTAGACACTAAACCCTAAACCCTGAACCTAGAACCATAAACCCAAAACCTAAATCCCTAACACGAAAACACTAAACCCAATCTCAAAACCCTAAACCCGAAACTGTAAACCATAAACCCCAAACCCCAATCCCAAAATGCTGAACCCTAAACCCTAAACCCTAAGCCCAAAACCCTCAACCCTATACCTTAAATCTGAAACTCCAAACTCTAAACCCTAAACTCAAAACCATAAACCCTAAACCCTAAACCTAAAACCCTAAATCTTAAACCCCAAACACTAAACCATAAAACCTAAATCCTAATCGCTATATCCAAAACCCTTTAACCCAAAACCCTAAACGATAAACCCAAAACCCAAAACCCTAAATCCTAAACCCATAATCCTAAACCCCAAACCCTAAACCCTAAACCTTAAACCCTAAACACTAAACACTAAACCTTAAACTCTAAACCCTAAACCTAAAATCGTAAATCCAAGATTCTAAACTCCACACTCTAAACCCTAAACCCTAAACCACAAACCACAAACCCTAAACCGAAACCCCTAAACCCTAAATCATAAATCCTAAACCCTAAACCCTAAACTATAAACCCTAAATCCCAAACACTAAACACTAAACACTAAATCCTAAACCCTAAACCCTAAACCCCAAACCCCAAACCCTAAACCCTAAACCTTAAACCGTAAACCCAAAACACTTAAGCCTAACTTACAAACCCTAAACCCAAAACACACAACCCTAAACTCTAAACTTTAAACCCTAAACCCAAAACCCTACACCCAAAATCCTAAACCCAAACCCTAAACCCTAAACGCTAAATCCTAAACACCAAATCCTAAACCCTAAACCCCAAAGACCGTACCCTAAGCCCTAAACACTGAACACCAATACCCAAATCTTAGACGCTCAACCCCGAACCCCAAAACCCTAAAAACTAAACTCTAAACCCGAAACTGTAAAGTTTAAACCCTACTATAATACCCCAGAAAAATTTCGAGGATTTAAGAATGATTTATTTAAAATTTCGAGGATTAAAGAATGATTTATTTCGGGGCTAGGAATTAAAACTTTACAAGGAATATAGGAAAAGTATGAAAGTTAAAAGAAATCGGAAAGGAATTTTTTTCAAAGATTGTAATACCCAAAAATTTTCTCGAGGTTTAAAATAAAATAAAAGGGATCGAAAAGAAGTAGAAAATAATTTTTGGGATTTAATTCGGGACCTAAGAAATTCGAAACCTGAATTAAATAGGGAAAGGGAGTAAATTAAAAATACATATTAGTTATTATTTATTTAATTATTAATTAATTTATTTTTAATTACATATATTTATTTATTTATTTAATTATTAGCTATTATATTAATTAGTTATTTTATTTTAATTATATTTATTTCTTTATTTCTTTATTTTTTTAGTTAATTGGGGTGGGTGCCGTGTATTTTCCTTAAGAGAAAATAGAAAGGAAAAGAAAGAAGAAAGACGAACAGAGAGAGAGGGGGTGAGTATAGAGAGAGTGGGTCACGCATGAAGGAGGAAGAAAGGGAAGAGGGGGATTTTGCCGGAAAACTCGCCGGAGGAGAGCGGTCCGACGCCGGCCATGACCACCGGAGCTCGACTCCAGCATCTTCCACACGTCCCACCAATCGAATCAAGGTTGGTAACCCAAATTTCATTCGAAACCCTCAATTTCTCCACTTTTAGGGATTTCTTTGATTCACCTTCGATTGAGTTGTATCGAGGGTAGATTGAGACCTAGAAATTTTTCTTGAACACTTAGTTGGGGTAGGAATCGAGATTATATTCTCAGATTTACCCAAATTCGAATTTGGAAGGATTTGGGGTTGAAATTCCAATTATTCTTAATTTGGGGAAATAGTTGATAATTAGGATTGAGCTTGGATTTGAGTAAATAGGCTTGGATTGATATTATTAAAATTATATGGTTGAAATATTAGCTGAACAAGACCCGTTAAGGGCTGGCCAGGGGTTACTAAGGTTGAACCTTGACGTTAACGTACCGGATCCCTACTCGGGTTGGCCAAATACACTTTAAGGGTGACGTTGAGAGTTTTAAATCTCCTCTCTTCAATCCTAAACAACATAGAACACTCCTAAACATGTTATTGAGGATTTAAATCACTCCAAGTACCATCTTGTTTCTCAAGGATGGAAACTTGCAGAACAAATTAAGTCTAACTTCGTGAATTTCAATCTTATTCGTTTACAACCTTTAGGAAACCTTAACTAGGATAAATTGGAGGTATATTAAGGTTTAGAAACTAGATTTCTTAGAACCCAAGTAGAAACAAAAGTTGAATAAAAATGCTTAGGCCTTCCTAGAATTAGGATTCCTTCCAACCAAGCTAGATGAGCTTCCTTAGATGCGAATACAAGTTAGATAGAGGTCTAGTACTCAAATCCAAGTATCTGAAACACTCAAGTAGAGTGTTATATGCGAGTAAGTCAAGTGTCCGAGGAAGGATACACATAAATCGGGATAGAGAAGTCCAATAACACCAAGAGCTTGACTCTGTGGCAACCATGGACTACACGTGAGAGTAATGGAGAGATAAAGAACATGTTAAGCTAAGTAATAACTTTAATGAAGTAAATGTTGTTCTTATAGGAACAACAACACACGATTGAGTGCAACAGCAACTCCGAGGAGACTAAAGTTATAGGAGAGGATTGCATGGAAGGTTGGCCAAGGTGAGGGTTCTTCCATCTCTGCTCCTAGGGTTGTATGCTTGTGTGGATTACATGAGTATGTACATTCTTTGCTTATCTGGTATGTGTTAGCTAGAGGTATAGAATGTTAAAAGAATAAAGCAACTAGAAAATAGGTTGTGGAAGGTAGCTTAGATAGGAAGACATAGGAGTAGAGAGTAATTGTTTGCTATGATTGGTGTGTTACAAATCCAACTCATACGCTCCGAGGGATGATGAGTATTTTATTAAATCTTTTCCACGACGGTGGCAAGAGTCCTTGTACAGAAGGACTAAACTTTCATTTTGAAAACTCGTCACGACGGTGACTTAAATTATAATCATGCAAAGGGAGTTATTGGTGGGCTTCGGATTTGGTTATGCTAGCGATGTGAGACATCGACTAGAACAACGTCAGATGGCACTTCAGACCTCAGTTTTATAATCACCATGACGATGCTCATTGCCCTATCCTGGCAATAGGGTCAGAAAGGTTTTATATTTCTATGACGATAGCTTGAGGCTCAGAGAGTGCTTCTGGACGGGTATATGAGTTACATCCTGTTAAGTATACTCGTCCATATTAATAAGGAGAAGAATTGTTGATCCTTCGGGAAAGATACAAAGAATCTTATTAATATGTGAGACATCGACTAGAACAACGTCAGATGGCACTTGAGATCTCAGTTTTATAATCACCATGACGATGGTCATTGCCCTATCCTGGTAATAGGGTCAGAAAGGATTTATATTGCTATGACGATAGCTTAAGGCTCAGAGAGTGCATCTGGATGGATATATGACTTATATCCAGTTGAGGATACTTGTAAATATTAATAAGGAGAGGAATTGTTTATCCTTCGGGAAAGATACAAAGAATCCTATTAATATGTGAGACCAAGATAAGGAGACACGGAAGGAACCTACGGGTGAACCGTGAGCCTGATCTTGCAGAAGAGAAATCATTATATTGAGATGGTCCAGGGTGTATCAGTGGCCAGGCTTTGAGATGTTGTGTCGTGCCCGCCATTGTGGCCTGGTTGGGTAATGGACGAGTGGGCTCAAGCTATTGGCCCGCAGCAAGAGGTCAGGACGTGACACGTGGTGGCTATGCGTCAGTTGTTTGAAAGATAGAATTTGATTGTGTTTGGTTAACAGAATTGTCACGAGGTGACCAGTACCCACGTGAATGGGTTAAGTATGTTTTGCCACTTGGTGGGCCAGCAACCCGAGTACACGGGTTCGAAGTGGGAAAGCCACGTAGTGGCTAGTAGATACCCCAGAGTTGGGGAGATTAAGTATATGTATGTTTAGCATCTGTGTGTATGTACAAATTATCTGTGTTTGCATATAATTGTTGATTGTGCAGCATAGTGGTAACATACAGGATTACGTCAACACACGTCTTGATTTATTCAGGCCTGCTGAAACGTGAGAAGACCGGTAGGTAAAAGCCGGTACTATATGTCACATGTTTACTTGCTGATTGATAACGTGGAATAAACTGCTACATGTTTAGAGTTATTAAATGCATGTGAGTGTTTGGGTGAAATGTCTGTTGTTATGTGATCACCAAGAGTGTATGCTAACAACAGTAACTAGTTGTTTTTGCATGTGGTTGTGTATGACTCCCAAACCCAGCGCTATGGCACCCACCTTGCGCCGGGGATGGGAGAATCCTCACTGAGTCGCGTGGTTAAGACTCACAACTCATTTTTACTACACAGAGTTAAGTACAGGTGGAAGAAGTCTCGGTGGAGCGAGGAACGAATAAAACTTTCCAAGACCCACAACTTGTTCATGTGGGTGAATAAATTGTAATTGTAAATTAATTTACTTTATTGTTGTATCATAAAGTAAAGGGTAGACGTACCCAACTATATTATATCACTATATCTAGAACTGTCAGCTTCACACACCTTAAAGATCAGGATCCGTTAGATTATGATGCAGGGAGAACTTGTTTCCAATATATATATATACATATATCTATTGCATGCAAAAAGGATAGGCAGCATCTTCGGATGTGTAGCCAGTACACAGGCTATATATATTATGTGTGTTTTCCTATATCTATATCCTGAAGCGACACTGGCCGTGGATATGCTTCCCTAGGATGGGCCACTATTTCGGTGTAGCCATGGTATTAGGTGATAAGGCATGCAAGCATAAGAATATTCCCTATGTCTGTGCCGGTCACGGTGCTCTAAACGGGGGTCGTGCCACCTACGCTGCAAACCCTAAACCCTAAACCCCAAACCCTAAATCCTAAACCCTAAATGCAAAACCCTAAATCCTAGACCCTAAATCCCAAATCCCAAACCCTATACCCTGAATCCTAAATCATAAAACCCTGAACCCAAACCCCCAAACCCTAAATCCCAAACCATGAACACTAAACCCTAAATCCTAAACCATAAACCATCAACCCAAAACCCTAAACTCGAAATTGTAAACTGTGAACTGTAAACCATAAACCCCAAACCCTGATCCTAAAACCCTAAACCCTAAACCCTAAACATAAAACCCTAAATCCTAAATCCTAAACCCCAAACCCTAAACGCTAAAGGCTAAATCCGAAACCCTAAACCCTAATCCCTAAATCCGAAACAATAACACTAAACCATAAATCGTAAACTTGAAATGGTAAACCCTAAACCCCAATCCTTAAACCTCAAACTCCAATCGGTAAACCCTAAATTGTAAATCCTAAACCCTAATCCCTAAACCCAAAATACTAAACTCTAAATCTTAAACACCAAACCCTAAACCCTAAACCCTAAACACTAAATATCAAACCCTAAACACCAAACCCTAAAGCCCAAAGCCTAAATCCTAAACCGTAAACACTAAACCCTCAAGCCTTAAACATTGTCCCTAAACCCTAAACATTAAACGCTAAACTCTAAATTAAAAACCTGAAATAGAAAATAGTAAACCCCAAACCCTAAATCTGAAATTCGAAATCCTAAATTAAAAACCCGAAATAGAAAACAGTAAACCCCAAACCCTAAATCTGAAATCCGAAATCCTAAATTAAAAACCCGAAATAGAAAACAGTAAACCCCAAATCCCTAAACCCTAAATCCGAAATCCTAAACGCCAAATCTCAAACCTTAAACAATAAATTCTAAACCCTAAACACTAAACCCTAAACCCTAAACCCAAAACCCTAATCCATAAACCCTCAAGTCCAAACCCTAAACCTTAATTCCCAAACCTTAAACCTTAAACCCAAAACCCTGAACTCTAAAACCCAAACCCTAAACCCTAAACCCTAAACCCTAAATCCTAAAACCTAAACCTTAAACCCCAAACCCAAAACCCTAAATCACAAACCCTAAAGCCTTAACACTAAACCATAAACCCAAAACGCTAAACCCTAAAACCCAAATCCTGAACACTTAAGCCCTAAACCCTAAACCTTAAACAATAAACCCAAAACCTAAAACCCTCAAACCCAAACCCTAAACCCCAAACCCAAAGCCCTAAACCTAAAATTGAAACTGTAAACCCTAAACCCCAAACCCTATATCGTAAACCCTAAATCACAAACACTAAACCCTAAACCTTAAATCCAAAACACCAAACTCTAAACCCTAAACTCTAAACCTTCAACCCTAAAATCTAAACCCTATACCTAAAACACTAAATCCTAAATCCTAAACCACAAATCCTAAACCCTAAACCCTAAACGGTAAATCCCAACCCCTAAACACTAAACCATAAACCCTAAACCCTAAATCATAAACCCAAAACCCAATTCCCGAAATCCTAAACAATATCACTAACCCCTAAATCATAAACTCGATACTGTAAATTGCAAACCTAAACCCCAAACCTTAAACCTAAAACACCAAACAACAACCCGCAATCGGCAAACCTTTGGCCTTATACCCTAAACCCTAATCCCTAAACCACAAACCCTAAACCGTAAGTACTAAATGTGAAACCCGAAACACTAAACTCTAAAGCCAAAAGCCTAACGCTAAATCCTAAACCCTAAACACCAAACCCTAAACCCTAAACTCTAAATTAAAAACACGAAACCGAAAATCGTAAATCCCAAACCATAAACCTTAAATCCCAGACCCTAAATGCAAAACCCTAAACCCTAATTCCCAAACCTCAAACCCTAAATCCTAAACCCAAACCCTAATCCCGAAACCCTAAACCCTAAACACTAAACACCAAACCGTAATCCCTAAATCCTTAACTCTAAACCCTAAACCCTAAACTCCAATCCCCAAGCCCTAAACCCTAAAACCCAAAACCCAAAACCCTAAACAAGAAACTGTAAACTTTAAACCCTAAACCCCGAACCTTAAAACAAAAACCCAAAATCCTAAACCTCAAAACCCAAACCCAAAACCTTCAATCATAAACTCCAAACTCTTAACCTTAAACCCTAAACCCAAAACCCTAATCACTAAATTTAAAACATTAAACACCAAAGCTTCAATCATAAACCTTAAACCTTAAAACCTAAACCCTAAATCCCAAACCCTAAACCCTAAAACCCAAACCTGAATCCCTAAACCCTAATGCTCAAAACCCTAAACTATACATCCTAAACCCCAAACATAAACCCTAAACCCTAAATATCAAACCCTAGACACAAAACACTAAAGCCTAAATCCTAAACCCTATATCAAAAACCCGAAACTGTAAATCTTAAATCGTAAATCGTAAACCCAAAACCCAAAACCCTAAACCTTAAACCCTAAATCCTAAACCCCAAACCCTTAACCCTAAACCCGAAATCCCAAACCCCACACCCTAGACCCTAAATCGTAAATCATAAACCCTAAATCCTAAACCCTGAACTCTACGTTCTAAACCATAAAGTCTAAACACTAAACCATGAATTCCAAACCCTAAGCTCTAACCCCTATCCCAAATGCTAAAGCCTAAAACCCAAACCGTAAAACCTAAACCCTAAACCCTAAATCTGAAATCCTAAACAGTAAACCCTAAACCATATACCGAAAACCCTAAATCGTAAATCCTAAACCCTAAACCCCAAACCCTAAACACAAAACACAAAACCTAAAACCCTAAACCCAAAATCCTAAATGCTAATCCCAAAACCCTATATCTCAAACCCCAAACCGTAGACCTTAAACCATAAACTAAAAACCCTAAACCCTAAATCCAAAACCCCAAACCTCAAACCCCAAACCCTAAACCCTAAATCACAAACCCTAAACCCTAAACAATAAACCATAAACCCAAAACTATAAACCCAAAGCTCTAAACCCTAAACCCTAAATAATAAACCTTAAAACCTAAACTTTAAACCCTAAATCCTAAATCCTAAACCCCAAACCATAAACCCTAAACCCTAAACACCAAACCATAATCGTAGAACTTTAATCCCAAAACCCTATACCTTAAACCCCAAACCCTAAAACCCTAAACCCTAAACCTGAAAACCTTAAACCCTAAACACTAAACTCGAGACTTCAAACTGTAGACCATAAACCCTAAAAATAAAACCCCAAACCCCAAACCCTAAACCTTAAACCCGAAATCCCAAAACGCTAAATCCTAAACTCGAAACTATAAACTGTAGACCCTAAACCACAAACCCTAAACCAAAAACCCAAAACACTAAACCCTAAACCCAAAATCCTAAACCCTTAATCCAAAACCTCAAACCCTAAAACCTAAAACCAAAACGCTAAGCCTTAAACCTTAAACCCTAGACCCTAAATCCTAAATCCTACATCTTAAATGTTAACCACAAAAATCTAAACCCTAAACCCAAAACAATAAACCCAAAACCTTAAACCTTAAGGCCTAAATCCTAAACCCCAAACCGTAAACCATAAACCCTAAAGCCTAAATCCCAAACCCTAAACCCTAAACCCTAAGCACTAAACCCTAAATCCTAAACCCTAAACTCTAATCCCCAAACCCTAAACACCAACTCCTAAAATCTAAAACCCTTAAACCCTTAAACCCTTAAACCCTAAACCGTACACTACAAAAAACTGTTGAATAGGTGGCGACTAA
This sequence comes from Senna tora, assembly GCA_014851425.1. Taxonomy (NCBI): domain Eukaryota; kingdom Viridiplantae; phylum Streptophyta; class Magnoliopsida; order Fabales; family Fabaceae; genus Senna; species Senna tora. The sequence continues at coordinate 35,246,905 of CM026267.1, read as the reverse complement.
AATTGTTGGCACTGAAAGGTACTTTTCAGTGGCGACTAAATAAAGTCGCCACTATTTTTGTTTTCTTATATCTTTTTTGTGGCAACAAGAGGAAGTCGCCACCCAATGTACAATATTTGGTGGCGACCTTGAAAATTCGACACTGAAAACTCTAACCCTTCATTATATTCGGTGGCGACCATGGAAAGTTGCCACCGAAACCTTTAACCCTTCAACACATTCGGTGGCGACCTTGAAAAGTCGCCACCGAAACGTCTAATCGTTCATTACATTCAGTGGTGACCTTGGAAACTCGCCCCTGAAATGTCTAACCCTTTAACACATTCGGTGGCGACCTTGAAAAGTTGCGTTTGAAACCTCTAACCCTTCATTAAATTAGGTGGCGACCTTGAAAAGTCGCCACTGAAACCTCTAACCCTTCATTACATTTCGTGGCGACTTTCGAAAGTCGCCACCGAAACGTTTAACCCTTCATTAAATTCGGTGGTGACCTCAGAAGGTCGCCACTGAAATGTGTAGCCCTTCAACACGTTCGGTGGCGACCTTGGAAAGTCGCCACCGAAACGTTTAACCCTTCAACACATTAAGTGGTGACCTTGAAAAGTCGCCACCGAAACGTCTAACCCTTCAACATATTCGGTGGCGACCTTGAAAAGTCACCACTGAAAGCTCTAACCCTTCATTACATTCGGTGGCGATCTCAGAAGGTCGTCACCGAAACATCTAGCCCTTCATCACATTCGGTAGCGACCTTTAAACATCGCCACCGAAACATTTAACCCTTCAACATCGAAACGTTTATACCTTCAACACATTCGGTGGCCAACGAAACGGCTAACCCTTCATTACATTCGGTGGCGACCTCAAAAAGTCGCCACTGAAACGTCTAGCCCTTAAACACATTCGGTGGTGACCTTGGAAAGTCGCCACCGAAACGTTTAACCCTTCAACACATTCAGTGGCGACCTTGGAAAGTAGCCACCGAAGGTAGAAAACATAATAAATATATTTGAACGAAATTATATAACAAAAAGTAATATATGGCTCACTGGTTGTTGTAGTCAATACTATGCATTATGTCCCGCCTTCAAATCCGTCCATGCGCAATTTTTAAAAAAATATAAGGAGGCCTTGAAAGTCGAGATCCGATGGCCGGAGGCGGAGGTCCGGCAATCGGCGCCCGTATGCGGTGGTCTTCACCGGTGATTGAAGCATGTGATATCTTTCATTGGCGCCAAGTGTCGCCACTGAAAGACATGTAAATCCTAGACCCTAAACCCCAAACCCCCAAATCGACAACCCTAAACCCTAATCCCGAAAATGTAAACTTAAACCCTAAACTCAAAAGCCAAAACCGTAAACCGTAAACCCCAATCCATAACCCTAAACCCTAAATGCCAAACCCCAGACCCTAAACACTAAACCTTAAACCCTAAACCCTAAATCCTAAACCCTAAACCCTAAACCCTAAAACCTAAATCCCAAAGAATCCCCTTCACTCTGTTTTTCACTCTCATTTGGGCCATTAATTTGTTTCTTTTCTTTTTTGGCCTCTTTTATCTCATTTTTTTCAACTTCCTCACTTTTTACAATATTTTCTCTCTTTTCGATAACAAACTTTTTCTCTCTTGCACATCTCTCTTTCTTTTCCTCAATTGTGCAATCACTCATCATTGGGCCTTTTTCTTTATTCTTTTTACTCTTGGCCTCTTTTCTCTCCTTCTTAGGATATTCCTCTAAAGTACAACACTCTTGTGAAAAGCCATGAGAAGTTTTGGTTAACTTCCTATAGTAAGATTGAGCATATCTCTTCCTCATTACCATTTTCATCTCATCCCAACTAGCTATAGGATCCTCATCATATATCCTCTGCTCGTATCATTCCCTCCTTCTTCGAAAAGATTCGTCCTCGAATCTAAAACCATGGAAAAAGTAGAATTAGAATCTTTCAAAATGTAAAGCTTATGATACTCACCTTGAAGGCTAATCTTGTAAGCATCAATTCTCTTTCTTTTTGGCTTTTGGAAAGGATCATCTTCCTTAGCATCAACTTTGTGGTTCCCATAGTGTGAAGATTTCAACCCTTTCAATTGCTCCCAAACCCAATCTTTAGGTTCAACCACTAGACATTTCCATCTCTCAATTTGTTGCCAATGTGGAAAGTCTATAATTTGTGCCTGCTTTAAAATAACATCAAAAGCCACCACAAAAGCATCAAATCCAATATAAATTGATTTAGAAAAATTAAATAAACAAGGTAAGGATACCATTGCTGGACTATGTTTCCAATTAATACCAATCTCTCTATTTATTTGGAATAGATGTCTTAGCTCCTTTGTCTCCATGAGATTAAGTGTTTATCCAAACACAAAATCAATATGATCATCATTTTTCCCACTAGGAACTGAAGGTATTAATTCTTTAGTTGTTTCATCTACAAATTCATCTTCTTGTACCTGCAACAAAGAAACATCACTACACAAATATGGATCAGTGTAAGCACAAATCAATGAATTTTATTGAAGTTGGATCATTGTAGGTGATTCTATTTGTAAGCATGCTCCCTTAGCATCTTCTTTTTCATCAAAGAATCCCCTTACTTCACTCTGTTTTTCACTCTCATTTGGGCCATTAATTTGTTTCTTTTCTTTTTTGGCCTCTTTTATCTCATTTTTTTTCAACTTCCTCACTTTTTACAATATTTTCTCTCTTTTCGATTACAAACTTTTTCTCTCTTGCACATCTCTCTTTCTTTTTCTCACTTGTGCAATCACTCATCATTGGACCTTTTTCTTTATTCCTTTTACTCTTGGCCTCTTTTCTCTCCTTCTTAGGATATTCCTCTAAAGTACAACACTCTTGTGAAAAGCCATGAGAAGTTTTGGTTAACTTCCTATAGTAAGATTGAGCATATCTCTTCCTCATTACCATTTTCATCTCATCCCAACTAGCTATAGGATCCTCATCATATATCCTCTGTGACCTTCTCAATTCATTCCACCAACTCAATGCATAGTTAGAAAATGCCAAAGACGCTAATCTTACTTTCTTGTCTTCAGAATAGTTATGACAAGCAAATATCATCTCAACCTTGCTTTCCCATTCAAGGTATGCTTCAACATCATTCCTTCCCTTAAATGGTGGTATTGTGATCTTGATAGCATTAATGTTGCTATCCCTTCTCTCACCTCTTCCCTCTCTTCTCCTACCAACACTTCCACTACCTTCATCATCCTCTTCATCATTAAATCTTTCATGATCAACCCTTCTTCTCCTCTCCTTATTTCTGTTTGATTCTCTAGAATGACTTCTAGATTGCTCAAAAAATTTTTCTCTCATATCAGTCATGTCCATCCTCAACCTTCGTACTCCATTCAAGATTTCCTTATAGAACCACTTAGGATCTATAGGTACATGATTCCCTACTTCACTTTCATCTTTCAAGACATCCCAATAAGAAAACAATTAGTGGAAAAAAAAACTCACTGTATTATTCACATGTTTCACTCAAAAGTAGCTCTCAACTCGTGTTTCACACAAGTAATGGCTTTTTCCCTCTTTTAAGCTCACAAAACTCTAGCCTTTTACCACTCAAGCCTTCTAACCTCAATTGCACTTCTGAATCAATTCTCAAATAAGATAAAAACACTTGAGCAAATAGAAAAGCAATGAAAACCTAAACAAAGAAAACACACTTCAAATCTAGAGGCAATTAGACCGAAAGAAATAAATAAAAATTGAGCACACATCGAGAAGAAAAGTATGTCACTCAGATTAAAAAAAATTAACAAGAAGCAAATTGTTAATTATAATGTAATAGAGGCAAAAGCATAGCATAAAAAAATTAGAAACTTAGAGTAGAAAGAAAGACAAAACCAATCCAAAAAAAAGTAGAATTGGAAATTCCTCAAAGAGAAACCCCAATTTGATGATAGACGACTAAACAAAAGCAAGCAAACAATGGAAAACAAGTTCCCTTCCGAATTCAGAATGTAACTCACCCAATTTGAATCAATTCCTTCTAAGTAATATGGATAATTCAAGAACTTTGCAATTCACAATTTGGGACTTTGTCCTCTTTTCTTTTCTTTTTCACTACTATTTTTTTCACTTTTTTTTTCAGAATTTTCTCTCTCTCTCTCTCTCTCTCTCTCTCTCTCTCTTTTCTTTTTGAATATATTAAACAAAGTCAAAATATCCAGAAAAAATTTTTCAGAATCACAAACAAAATGAAATAACCAAGTACAACCCAAAAATTGCATAAACGCTCTTTATAAAACTAGGTATAACTTCACGCAGCGAACTCAGATTCGTGCGATTCCAAACCGAGATGAAAGATGAGCTTCTGAAAGACAAAAATGACCTACTACACGTTGAATAACTCAATCGAAAAGTGGTAGAACAACACTAATTAAAAATGACGTTCAGAATTTCAGGACACAAACCGGAAAGAAACAAGAACACAAACTCAGAAATAAAAGTTTTTTTATTTTATTTTATTCGAATAAAGAGAAAAGAACAGAATAAAATAAATGAGATAAATAAGAATTTATCCCAACCCACAGCTCTGGTACAAAATGATGTGGAACCCCAAGGTTATAAAGAACCCGAAACCCCGAACACACAATATGGACAGAACAAGAAGACGGAATGAAACCCCCAACCTATTGAACCCCCAATTGACAATGCAAATGGAAACACAAATAATCGGTTGATTTGAAAAGCAAGAATGAATTCGCCACAAAGTGATTACCTTGATAAGAATTACTTCTTGATGCAATAGAAGAAGATAAGCACCTCTCCTATGGATTCTTCTATCAGCCAAGAAGAAGAAGAAAAGCTCAAAGCTGTCTTTAAAATTCCAAATCATATGTCCATACAATAGTGTTTAAAGGAGTATTTATACTCCAAGAAGTAGAAACCCTAAAATAACTAATGGGCTAACCTAACATATGATAAACTAAAGCCCAAACACAAAAGACAATGTTTAAAATATATGTATTGGGTCTTTCTAACAATCATACCTAAGCCCAATTTAATTAAAACATTAAATCTAAAATTAGAGTCTTAAAACACTAATGGACTTTAAATAAAAAGCCTAAATATAATGATTTTCGCACAAAAATACAACCCAAATTTTAATAAGCATTTTAAGCCCAAAATAAGAAGATTTAGGCTTAAGTAAGCCTCCAAATGTATAGTACTTGGTCCAAGCTCTCCAAATTAATGTTTCCAAGCCCAATACATGTTGTGAAGCTCCATTTTCAGCCCACTTGGTGCAAATGACGTTTTCAGAAATTATTGAAGGCACAATTACTATTTGATTTTTCCATGTCTCGTCCATAAGCTCCTTCAATGATTCCATGATTATGCTAGCTCTAGTTGCACCTCCTCTGCTCGTATCACCCAAAACATTAAACCCTAAAACAAAAACCCTAAAGACTAAACCGTAAACCGTAAACCGAAAATTGTAAACTTGATAGCACCCAAAATCAACCTAATTTTAGGGTACTAAATAGTATAAATAATAATGAAATATATATAATTGTACTTTAAAAAGGTTGACTATCTTGATAGAAGGAATAAAACTGAAAATGTAATAAAATGCCCATAAATGCTCTATTTACTATATTGGATAGGTGCGTTTGATGTTTGTTAAGTGTTGCAGTCTTAACATGGATTAATGGGAAGATGTATTCTAAAAGCAAGGACCGGAACGAAAGTAATAGGGACCAAATTGAAGAAGAAAGGAAGCAGGGACTAAACAGAAAAGTGAATAAAGAAAGATAGGGGCCAAAACGTCATCTTCACCTGGGGCCAAAATGCAATTTTACCTCAACGTAAAATATAATTATTCCCGCCAGAAGAATACCTGACGCAACGAAAAGTTCAAAATTCAAATTGGAAGCTTGAAGGGGCCAAAACGTAATTTTCACCTGGGGCCAAAATGCAATTTTACCTCAACGTAAAATATAATTATTCCCGCGAGAAGAATACCTGACGCAACAAAAAGTTCAAAATTCAAATTGGAAATTGGAGATGACAATGGGGAATTCATTTGGGAGCCGAATTGGACTATTCAAGCTTCAGATTTCAAATCAATTAGGAAATAATATTATCCTATAAAAAAATAATATTATCTTTAGATAAATAATATTTCCTATTTGAATTTAAGTAGGAAAATATATTATTCTATCTAAACATTTATTATTATATAATAAGGAGTGGAGATACTTTCTAATTATTTTGAATTTAAATATTAAATTCTATATTAATTAATAGTTATCTCTATCCTTTTCCTAATTGAATTGGAAGCCTTGGAGCAATATAAATAGGCATTTCATAAGGTTGGAGAGGGCATGGAGATAGAGAGGAAAGTAATTCATATTTTCAGAGATAATTCAGTCTAGGTTACGAAAGAGGCAAGAGAAATACTCAATATTGAGCTTAGGAAACACCAAGAGTTTGTGATTCTAGTGGATCAGAGCAAGGAGAAGGCAGATTTGATTACCGGAGACGGAGTTCTTCATCTCTTTTCTTCTTCTTTGTATTTTCTGGTTTTTATGGATTCTTGGGTTGTGTTGAACATGAACATGTTGGGCTAAACTCTCTAATCTTTCGATTGTAATGCCCTAACATGTAGATTTAGTAATTTTGTCTACCTTACTGTTTTGATTCGATTTTAATGAAGTTTATTCAAGTTGTTTGATAAATTCTGTGTGCTTGGCCATCACTTACGGTTACTTGGAGGGTTTGGGTATCCTTGGGAGAGGAACCCTAATTTAGTCCTAAGCTTGAATATTGCTAGTTCTAGGTTGAATACATGATTATTCCCTGGTTTCGTTTGAAGGATAGAGATATACCTGAAAACCTAGTAAAGTTGAATTAGTTAGGCTTAAAGTTGTTATTGAAATTGCTTGCCCATAAATGTATAAGGTAGTCAACTAAATAATTAGGGATTATATAGGATCGGAAGACCATATAATGACTGTAGAAATTAAAGACTAACATCGTGACTTCGAATCGGTATAGTTAAGGGTAGCAATTGGATTAAATTAAAGTGTTAGTGGTAGCTACAATCCTAGGAACTCTTTCGTTAATTGATTACTTGAATTTATTTGTCATTCGCTACACTTACTTTTCATACTCTTAATTCTAGTTTGTATTCGTGCAAAACCACTTTATTACTGGTGCTCAATTTATGCATTCAGTTGTAGTTCCTTGGACGATATCTGGTTTACAACCACTTTATTACTTGTTGACGGTGTACACTTTCACCAGTTATTAAAATCCACAACAAAACTGTAAAGCCTAAACCCCAAACCCTAATCCCAAAATCCAATACCCTAAACTACAATATCAAAATCCAAAACCCTAAACCCTACACAATATATCGAAAACCTTAAACCCTAAACCCTAAACTTTAATCCCTAAACCCAAAACCCAAAACCCCAAACCCTAAACCATAAACCATAAACCCTTAACTCTAAATCTCAAACTCTAAGTACTAAACCTTAAATCCAAACCCCAAACCCCAAACCCTAAAACCTAAACCCTAAACCCCAAACCCCAAACCCTAAACCCTAAACAACAAACCCAAAACCCTAAACCATAAATCCTAAACCCTAAACCTTAAACCCTAAACTCCAATCTTGAAACCATAAACCGTAAACCGCAAATCCTAAACCCTGAACCCCAAACCCAAAACCCTCACCAATATAACCTAAACCCTTAATCTTAAATCCTACACCCAAACCCTAAACCCAAAAGCCTGATCCCTAAATTTAAAATCCTAAACACTAAACCCTAAAACCTAAACCATAGACCTTCAACCCCAAAACCTTAGCAATAACCCATAAACCCTAAACCCTAAATTCCAAACCCTAAACACTGAACCTTAAACCTCAAATCCGAAACCCCAAATCTTAAATCCTAAGCCCTAAACCCAAAACCCTCAACCATAAACCCTAAACACGAAACCCTTAACACTAAACCCTAAACCCTAAATCGTAAACATCAAACACAAAACCCTAAACCAAAAACCGTAAACAACAAACCCTAAACCCAAAACACCAAATCCTAATCACTAAATAATAAACATGAAACCCTAGATTTAAACCCTAAACACCAAACCCTAATCCCTAAATCCTAAACCCTAAACCCTGAACTCTAATCCCTAAACCATAGACCCTAAACCACAAACCCCAAAACCCAAATCCCTAAAACCTAAACCCAAAAATGTAAACTGTAACCCGTAAACCCCAAACCCTAAACCCTAAATCCCAAACCCCAAGGCCTAAATCCTAAATCCTAAATCCTAAGCCGAAAACCCTAAACCCTGTATCCCTAACCCCGAACACTAAACCCTAAACCCTAAACCCTAAACCCAAAACCATAAACCCTAAAACCAAAACCATAAACCCTAAACCCTAAACCATAAACAATAAACCCAAAACCTTATACACTAAAACCAAAACCCTAATCCCAAAATCCTATACCCTAAACACTAAACTCCAAACCCTGAACCCTAAACCCTAATCCATAAATCATAAACCCTAAACCCTGAACTCCAATCCTGAAACCATAAACACTAAACCCAAAACCCCAAAACCCTAAACCATCAACCCTATACCCTAAACCCTAAACCTTAAATCCTACACCTCAACCCCTAAACCCAAAACCCTGATCCTAAAATTTCAAAACCTAAACCCAAACCATAGTCCTTAAACCCCAAAACCTAAACCATAACCTATAAACCCTAAACCCTAAATAACAAACCCTAAACACCGAACCTTAAACCTCAAACCCCAAACCCCAAATCCTAAACCCCAAACCCTCAACCCTAAACCCTAAACCCTAAACACAAAACCCTAAACCCTAAATCCTAAACCTTAAACCCTAAACCTAAACCCCTAAACCCCTGAACGCTAAATCCGAAATCCTAAACACTAAACCCTAAACCATAAACCCAAAACCCTAACCCATAAATCCAAAACCCTAAACCCTAATTCCTAAACCAAACACCCTGAACCCTAAATTTCAAACCCTAAACCCTAAACCCAAACCCCAAAATCCAAAATCCAAAACCCAAAACCCAAAACTTAATCTTAAAACATAAACCATAAACTCCAAACCCTAAACCCTAAACCTTAAGTCCTAAAGCCCAAATCCTAAACCCTAATCACTAAGCCCTAAACATATCACCAAAACCCTATACCGTCAACTCCAAATCCGAAGCCCTTACCCCAATCCCAAACCCTAAACCTTAAACCATAAAGCCTAAATCCTAAACCCTAAACCCGAAAATGTAAACCGTAAACCGTAAACCCCAAACCCTAAACCCTAAATCCTTAAGCTTAAACCATAAACTCCAAACCCTAAACCCTAAATCCCAAAACCTAATCCTTAAACTTCAACCTTCAAACCCCAAATCCCAAACCCTTAATCCCAAACCCTAAACCCAAAACCCTAAAACCCTAAACCCTAATTCACTAACTGTAAACCCCAAACTCTAAATCGAAAACCCTAAATCCGAAACTCTAAACCCTAAACCCAAAACATTAAACACGAAACTCGAAACCCTAAACACTAAACCCTAAAATTTAACCCCAATCCCAAACATTAAATCCAAATTGTAAACCCCAAACCCTAAACCAAAAACCCTATACTCAAAACTACAAACCCTACAACCTAACCCGCAATCTAAAACCCTAAACCCTAAATCCTATGCCCGAAACCCTAAACCCAGAACTCAAATCCCCAAACCCTAGACCGTGAACCCCAAAACCTAAGACCCTAAACCCTAAACCCGAAATTGTAAACTGTAAGCCCTAAACACCAAACCCCAAACCCTAAACCTTAAATCCCAAACCCCGAACCCTAAACCCTAAACCTTAAACCAAATTCCATAAATCCTAAACCCTAAACCCAAAACCCTAAATCCCAAACGTTGAAAACAATCCTAAAACTTTAACCTTAAACCATAAACCCAAAACGCCAAACTCTAAAACCCGAACCCTAAACCCGAAAGTGCAAACTATAAACCCTAAACCCCAAACCCCAATCCCCAAACCAAAAACCCACCCTAAACCCTAAATCCAAAATCTGAAACCCTAAACTCTAAACAGTAAACCTTAAACCCTAAACCTTAAACCTAAAACCCTAAATCCAAAACCCTAAACCTTCAATCCCAAACCCTAAACCTTAAACCATAAACTCAAAACTCAAAACCCTAAATCCCAAACTGTAAACCTTAATCCCTAAACTGAAAACACTAAACCCTAAATCACGAACCCTAAACTTTAAACACTAAACTATAAACCAAAAACCCTAAACCCTAAACCCTAAACCTCATACACTAAACCATAAACCCTAATCCTCAAACCCTAAACCCTAAACCCTAAACACTAACCCTAAGCCCTAAACACTAAACCCTAAACCCTAATCCTAAATCCCAAAATCCTAAACCCAAACCCTAAACCCTAACCGCTAAATCCCAAACCCTAACCACTAAACCTGAACCTTAAACCCTAAACCAAAAATCCCAAACCCTAAACCCGAAACTCCAAACCCCAATTACTAAACATCAAAACCCCAAACCGTAAACCCCAAACCCTAAATATCAAATCCTAAACCCAAAATCTAAAACCCTAAACTCTAAATCTTGAACCTTAAATCCTAAAGCTTGAACTCCCATCCCCAAACCCTAGCCCTTAAACCCCAAAATCCAAAACCATAAACCCTAAACTCGAAACTGTAAATTGTATGCCCTATGTAACATCCTGAAATTTAAAATAAAAGTTTGACTGATTCTCTTGTTTTGACTTTCCTGTTTTAAATGGTTGTCGCTGATTGTGTTTGTAAATAGGACAAGAAACCCTAATTAGAAGGGGAGAAGCTTAGGACTGAGGAAAAATGCCAGAGAAAACCCTAATGCAAATCCTAGGGAACAAATTGAAAGGAAAACTTAGTTTTTAACCCTTTTTGTTTTAGTGAGTCAAACTGAGTAGGAAAGACCTATTTGACCTAAGACAAATAACCTAGGACACTCTAGAGACACCCTAGGATCTAAATAAAGAAACCCAACCCTAAGACAAGTCCTGGATTTCCATATTTCTCCAATAGAAATTCAGGAACTAAACTGAAAGAAATGGAAAATTTCAATTAAGACACCCTATCTCACTTAGAGCTCAAGGAAACCCAATTTAACCACCCAAAGACACTCTAACCCTTCCTATTAAGTACCAACCATATGTCTTAAGTTAGAATTAAGGAGCCTCAATGGGTTACACATCATAAAACTAAAATAATAAGAGTTAAATACCTAATTAAAATCACTAAAGTGTCACATTTCACCTTGTAACCGAAAGACCAACTTAAATGCCTAAATTGACTACCCAAATGTAGTCTTAATCACTGCCAGCACACCTAGGTAGTTGTCAACACGAGAAATAGCCAGAGTTAGAGCTAAGACACCTAGTTTAGACATGCCCCAACCCAATTATGAAACCCACATGATCCATCCCACTCAATTGGATCCTAACCGAGACAATAAAGCCAATTGACCAGCCAAACATGTCCTAATAACCTAATTACTCATCCTAATAGGTGTCTTAAGAAGAATTAGTGTAGGTTGAGGGCTGGACACCTCACAAACACATGCAATCACCATCATTTCATTACACATGCACCCAAGTCCATTTAGACTAGAGGAATCGAGAGAGAGTGAGGCACCGGCTACCACCCACCCTGAAAAATTGAAGAGAGAGTGAGAGTAGGTTTCAAAGAGAGGCAGAGCAAAAGATTGAAGCTAGAGCTTGAGTTGCAGCAGCTGAAATTGGAAGAGGTAGCTAAAAATCCCCAAAGCTCATTCAAAGAAGGGTTTCTTGCTCATCCTCTTGGCTTACCCGAGGCTTGCAGAAGTTCCAATCTATCTTCTTCCTCTGAAATAGCAAGGTAACGTAAGGTTACCCTTCCTTCTACCCATTTGTTCCAAAAGCATCCATCTAGAGGTGATGGTATAAGGCTTTGTGTCGAAGTTTTGTTTAATTTCCATTTCTAAACTCTATTTTGCCAGCAACACTTCTGCTGAACATAACTTTCTTGATTCTAAACCAAATTTCAAAATAAGGTGTCAAAGAAAACTATTTAAACCCTCTTTAAAAACCCCCAAATGCATGTACCATCGATGACTGTTGTATAGCTGTTCGTGGCCCTTAAAGCCATTGAAAATGCTGTGAACTCTGTTTCTGAGCAGAAAATTTGTGAGTTTTAAATCTGTGAATTCTGGTAAGCTGTAGTTCGAGCATTTGTATGGTAACTAGCTGGTTGACAAATGAACTAAATTGGATAGGTAGATGAGGACAATAAATGGGTTTGATCACTGAATCAATGTTATTAACTTGTAGTTTAGAAAATGAATTGGAAGAGCTATTTGATGTGTTTGAGCTAAGTGTTCTTGCTGTGAATTGGTGTGCTTTGTACCATTGTGGACTATACTGTTATGAAACTAATTGTTGAACATCTGGACAAGTTAAGTCATTTGAAATTGTAGGTTGAAATCTGTTAAAAAGGGTCAAAGGCTTAGAATGGGTATAATGGAACCTTTAATGTTTTCTGTTTTGAATACCTTGCTGCCAGACTGATAAATTGCTTAGTTGCTAATTAATATACTGTAATTAGGTCATAAAGTGAATAGTTGATAAGAAAACTCATAGTGCCCTATGAATTTAAACTACAAAGGAAGGGAAGAATGCAAAAAAAATGATGAAATTAGGCTAGGAGAGTTGAGTGAATCTGAACTTTTGAGGAGTTCTTCAATTCGGAGAAACTTGGGTAAGTAGAAGGCAATAAGCTGGGCTGCAACCTTAGTGGTATACTAAACACAGGAAAAACTAAGTGTTTGAATGCATTGAGTCCTTGAGATCCAAGGCTTGTTAATGATAGGTAAACCTCCAATTTTAGGATCCTTAGATTACAATTCTAACTTGTTGAGGGAATAAGGACATTTCTTGAGTTTTAGTGAATCTGAATTAACCTTTTTAGGTTATATAGAGGCACAGAAGATTCCGAACACATTCACCAATTAAAAAGGGCAAAGCAGGAACCCAAGTTCATTATACTTAGAAGTTGCATTTATAAAATGTGGGTACTCTGGTTTAGGTTTAATAGGGCAGCCACTTTGCCTTCCAGACTCCCAAAGGTATGACTTCAGAATATGAGCAAGCTCAGCCATGACTTAAACAGACCTTAGTACACTTAGGATTCCATTTCTTGAAAACACAAGAAATTGGCATTTTGCTCCATAAGATCAAATTTTGTACTGATAGGGCTGTTAAACCTTGTGGCACAAGTCATAAATTACCTCACAGTGATTAGGGTAAACTCTTTTAGGTTCAACAGAAGCCAGAAAAGAAAATGGGTAGTAAGAGGGACGACTTTTGTGGAAAATTTACTATTTTACTGTTCTTAGTAAACAATTGGGCATTTTGAGTTGATAATAGGTAACTAGTTGTCTCTTTCTACTCCATATACTATTTGGGTACATTTCAAAAGATTATAAGGGTCCAGAATGGGTTCTAACCGAGTTTTGACATTTTAGGGACTTGTTTATTAGAAATTTCAAAGAAAGAACTCTGTGTTTAAAAAGTCTTATTTCTGATCTGTCATGACTGTGGAAATTGGTTAATCAAGTCGTATTTGACCTTATGAAGCTTGCTGTGACTTTATCAAAAACAGTGAAAGGCCAGAAAAGAAGTTGAGTGTAAATAGGGACCTTTTTGAAAGAAAAACTGGAAATTTTTCCAAAATCCTTATTTTGACTCAATTTCTGGTAAACTTCTTTTGAAACCCCTTTTATTGTGTTAAGTGAATGATGAATGTCCAATGTATGTGTTTGGAATGGATTGAACTGCTGAAGATGCCCTATAATTGCAATGATTTGAAAAAGGGGACTAATTTCATAAAATTGAGGCAATTGGGGGCCAAGATATGAATTTCTTACTTGACAGGTAAGTTGAAATTGTTAATTGAACTATATATGTGCTTCTGGTGAGGTTTCATAGTGTTTGGATGCCTATATAAGAAATTGTGGAAGTTGCTTGCTGTACAAGTAATGTTTGACTTGTGATTGACTTTGTGTTGACTAAGTGCCAAAGTTGACTTGAATGATGCAACTTATTTAAGTGAGTGGCATCCAATTCTGGAAATGGGATTTAGCATGCATCTTTGAAAATTGATATGCCTGATGAAGGCAAATGATTTTGGCATGCATTGAAAGTGATGTTTTCCAACAGAATAAACATTACCTGGGAAATGTATATTTTATATGATCTGTATGAAAGGGACAAACTAGGCTGGTTAGGAATCCGTCCGGGACGTAGCTGTCTAGCAACTAGTGAGGAATTAATTCGGTCTGGGAATGGTGATCCGAGGTTCTAACTTGTGCTCACACCGTGGGGACGCCTTGGAAAGTTAGGTAATTGCATGTGCCTTATTGGTGGACTTTACTTGAATTGGGTAAGTCGATTTTGTCTTGTTTCATTAGATTGCTTTTTGATGGTAAGTAATGGTTTAGATCAGTTGTACAGGTCGTAGAGGGATTTGTCTTTGGTATGACAAGACCAAAGAGGTATGATGGTATGAGAACATCCTGTTTTGTAAAAACTGTCTATTTGGCATGACTGCCCATATATGAAGGAAGGATGGTATGATTATGTTAAATTGGGCATTTCCATTTGTGTTTCATCTCATGAACTTATCCATGGAAATATCTTGTAATTGAGAATAGAAAGTTAAGAACTTGCACTTACTTCTTGTCTGTGATTGATAACCTGTGAAGGAAGTTTTTTGTACTCTACGTAATGCAGCTGAATCACTAATGAGTTTTGAAATCTGGTAATCTAGTGTTCTGGGATTATATATCTCATTACCGTTAGTGTGTTCAGATGCCTAGGTAACACCTAATTCTAGAGATTGGAAGTGGAGCCTGATAGAAGTGCCACTTCTGGGTCACTTCCAGGTACTAAATGCAGTGAACATCATCTTCTTCTTTTCCCAGGGAGAACCTGATTATCCCTAGGACTTAGAAGGGATTATTGATGGGTAGCTACCAGTTAGGGAAACTGACTTTTTGCCTGTGACTTATTAGTCACACGTTTTGGATTATGGCCTATGTGCCTGACTGACTACTTGGGACTACGTGCCACTACTTGCTGGATTTGTATATGTATATATAGCTATATACTATAGACTTAGTAGTATCTGCTAGGGTTATGCATGGAGCTCAGAACTCACCTTATCTGATTACAATACATATATGTATTCTAGAAATAAGTCTGGAGAGTGCGCGAGTGACAAACACGTAACATCTAGTTTCTTAATATGATTAACTAAATCAGAGTAAAAATCCGTGGGATAGAACTTACTTTCTCACTTCTAAAACCCTAGACCCTAAACCCCCAAAACCCCAAATCCCAAAAACCTAAAACCCTAAACCCGAAACTGTAAACTGTAAAGCATAACGATAATCCCTATCCCAAAAACCCTAAAACCCCAAACTCCAAACCCCAAACCTTAAACCCCAACCCCAAACCCACCCCTAAACCTTTAACCTAAACCATAAAACCCTAAATCCCAAACTCAAACCCCAATCCTAACCCCAAAACCCTAAACCCTAATTCCAAACCCCAAACCCTAACATCAACCCTAGACCCTAAACTCAAACCACCAAACCCTTACCCTAAATCTAAAACCCTAAACCCTAAACCCCAAACCCTATAACCCTAAATCCTAAACCTTAAAACCCTAAACCTTGAATTCTAATCCCTAAACCCTAGACCGTAAACCCAAACCCGAAAACCTAAACCCTAAACCCAAAACTGTAAACTATAAACCTTACACCCCAAACCCCTAAACCATAAACCCCAAACCCTAACCCTAAACGCAAAAACCCTAAATCGCAATAACCTATACCCTAAACCCCAAACCCTAAACCCCTAAGCCCAAAGTCTAAACCCCACAAACCCAAAATCCTAATCCCTAAAACTAGAACAATAAACCCTAAACCCTAAACCTAAAACCCTAAATCCAAAATCCTACACCCCCAACCCCAAACCCAAAACCCAAAACCATAAACCAAAACACTAAACCCTGAAACCCCCAACCCAAAACTCCAAACCCAAAACCATAAACCCTAAACCCTAAACCATAAACCTTAATCCCAACCCCTAAACATTGAACCATAAACCCTAACTTGAACCATAAACTCAACTTAAGCCCTAAATCCCAAACACTAAACCTTAAACCCCAAACCCAAAACCCTAAATCGTTAATCAGAAACCCAAAAACTCTAAACACGAAAACCATAACCCAAAATCCGTTAACCTAAACCTAAACTTTAAACCTCGAAACCCCAACCTAAATCCTAAAGCCTAAACCCGAAACCTAAGCCTAAGCCTAAACCTTAACAGTAAAACCCAAAACCCAAAACCCCAAACCACAACCGTAAACCTCATATTCATAAAACCTAAATCCTAAGTCCTACACCCCAGACTCTAAAACCCTAAACCCTAAAACCCTAACCCTAACCCTAAATGTCAAAACCCTAAACCCTAAACACTAGCCTAAACACTAAACCCTAACAGATACCCTAATCCTAAATCCTAACCCCAAACCCTAAACCTTAAACCCTATCCCTAAGCCCAAACCCTAAACACTAAACCCTGAAGCTTAGACCCTAAAACCTAAACCATAAACCCTAATCCCTAAACCCTAAATCCTAAAGTCAAAATCGTAAACTTCAAACTCCAAACCCCAAACCTTAAACATCAAATACTAAACCTAAACCCCAACCCCAAAACCCTAAACCTTAAGCCGAAACCCCTAAACCCTAAATCCTAAACCCTAACCCTGAACCGTAAACCCAAAACCTGTAATCCCTAAATCTGAAACCCTAAACACTAAGCCCTAAAACCCCAAACCTAAACCATAAACCCCAAACCCCAAACCTTAAAAACCCTAAACCCCAATCCCTATACCCTAAACCCTAATCACAAAATCCTAAGTCCTAAACCTTAAATCCTAAACACTAAACCCTAAACCCCAAACCCTTAGCCCTAAACACTAAACCCTAAACCCTAAAACAAATCCAAAAACCATAAACCCTAAACCCAAAATTCCAATGCTTAAGCCCTAAACCCCAAACCTTAAACTGTGAACTCTAAGCCTTAAGCCCTTACCCCAATCGCAAACCCTAAACCCTAAACCCTAAAACTTAAAACGTAAACCGTAAACTTTAAATTGCAATGCCTAAAACCTAAACCCTAAACCCGAAACTGTAAACTACAAACCCTAAATCGAAAACCCTATTCCCTATACACTAAACCCTAAACCCCAAACCCCAAACCCAAAGCCCTAAACCCTAAACCCTAATTCTAAAACCCCAAACCCCAAACCCTAAATGCAAAATCCCAAATACTAAACACTAAACCCTAAACCATATACCAAAAACCCTAAACTCGAAAACCCAAAACCCAAAACCCTAAACCCATGTATTGCTAGAGGTACAAAAATATTTCAATGAGCATTGCGTTTACAAAGCAAGATGGTACGTTCTTTTGAAATTCTTATTGATATTGTATAAGGTTGCATTCATTGTGATATATATCCCTTGACTGCATTGAAATCCTTTTTAAGAAAAGTTATGTCACGACCCCCGTTTAGCGGACCGTGACCGGCGCAGACACAGGGAATATCCCTATGCCTGTAAGCCTTATCACCTAATTGACAGAATATCTATTATTGAAAAATACATCCACATGTAGTATAATACCATGGCTACACCGAAATGGTGGCCTATCCTAAAGAAGCAAATCCACAGCCAGTGCCGCTTCAGGATATAGATATAGGAAAACACACATAATATATTTGACCTGTGTCCGTGCTACACATCCGAAGATGCTGCCTATCCTGTTCACATTCAACAGATATATGTATATATATATTTTGAAAAGAAATTTTCCCTGTATCGCAGTCAAATAAATCCTGATGTTTAAGGTGTGTGAAGCTGACAGTTCTAGATTTAGTAATACAATCTAATTTGGTACTTCTACCCTTTACTTTGATACAATAATAAAGTAACTTAAATTACAATTATACTTTATTCACCCACATGAACAAGTTGTGGGTCTTGGAAAGTGTTGCTCAACCCTTGTTCCACTAAGACTTCTTCTAGCTTTACTTAACCTGTCTCTATGTAGAAAAAATAAGGTGTGAGTCTTAACCACGCGACTTAGTGAGGACTCTCCCATCCCCGGCGCAACGTGGGTACCTTAGCACTGGGTTTGGGAGTCATACCCAACCACATGCAAAAAGAACTAGTTACTGTTGTTAGCATACATTCTTGGTGACCACACAACAACAGAAATTTCACCCAAACACTCACATGCATTAAATAACTGTAAACATGCACCAGTTTATTCCACGTCATCTATTAGCAAGTAAACATGTAACATATAGTGCCGGCTTTTACCTACCGGTCTTCTCACATTTCAGCATGTCTGAATTAAACAAGACGTGTGGTGACGTAATCCTGTATGTTACCAGTACTCTGCACAATCATCAATTATATGAAAACACAGATAATTTGTACATGCACATAGATGCTAAACATACATCTACTTAATCTCCCCAACTCTGGGGTATCTACTAGCCACTGTGTGACTTTTAACCACTTCGAACCCGTGCACTCGGGTTACTGGCCACCAAGTGGCAAAACATACTTAACCCATTCACTTGGGTACTGGTCACCTCGTGACACTTCTGTTAACCAAAACACAATCAACTTCTATCTATCAAGCAATTGACGCATGGCCACTAGGTGGCACGTCCTACCCCTTGCTGCGGTGCAATAGCTTGAGCCCACTCGTCCATTACCCAACCAGGCCATAATGGCGGGCACGGCACAACGTCTCAACGCCTGGCCACTGGTACAACCCTGGACAATCTCAACAGGATGATTTCTCTTCTGCAAGATCAGGCTCATGGTTCACCCGTAGGTTCCTCCCGTGTCTCCTTATCTTGGTCTCACATATTAATAGGATTCTTTGTATCTTTCCCGAAGGATCAACAATTCCTCTCCTTATCAATATGTACAAGTATCCTCAACAGGATATAACTCATATACCCGTCCAGATGCACTTTCTGAGCCTCAAGCTATCGTCATAGCAATTAATTCCTTTCTAACCCTATTACTAGGATAGGGCAATGACCATTGTCATGGTGATTATAAAACTGAGGTCTCAGTGCCATCTGACGTTGTTCTAGTCGATGTCTCATATATTAATAGGATTCTTTGTATCTTTCCGAAGGATCAACAATTCTTCTCCTTATTAATATGGACGAGTATCCTTAACAGGATATAACTCATATACTCGTCCAGATACTCTCTCTGAGCCTCAAGCTATCGTCATAGCAATATAAAACCTTTCTGACCCTATTGCCAGGATAGGGTAATGACCATCATCATGGTGATTATAAAACTGAGGTTTCAAGTGCCATCTGACGTTGTTCTAGTCGATGTCTCACATCACTCTCTACTCCTATGTCTTCCTGTCTATGCTACTTTCCACAACCTATTTTTAGTTCTTTTATTCTTTTAGTATTCTATACCTCTAGCTAACATATATCAGACAAGCAGAGAATGTACATACTCATGTAATCCACACAAGCATACAACCCTAGGAGTGGAGATGGAAGAACCCTCACCTTGGCTAACCTTCCATGCAATCCTCTCCTGTAACTTTAGTCTCCTCGGAGTTCCTGTTGCACTCTATTGCATATCGTTGTTCCTATGAGAACAACATTTACTTCATTAAAGTTATTACTTAACTCGTTATTTTTCTTTCCATTACTCTCACATGTAGTCCATGGTTGCCACAGAGTCAAGCTCTTGGTCTTATCGAACTTCTCTATCCCGACCTATGCGTATCCTTCCTCGGACACTTGACTTACTCGAATATAACACTCTACTTGAGTGATTCACATACTTGGATTTGAGTATTAGACCTCTATCTAACTTGTATTTGCATCTAAGGAAGCTTATCTAGCTTGGTTGGAAGGGACCCAAATTCTAGGAAGGTCTAAGCACTTTAATTCAACTTTTGTTCCTACTTGGGTTATAAGAAATCTAGTTTCTAAACCTCAATATACCTCCAATTTATCCTACTTGGGATCTAAGAAATATAGTTTCTAAACCTCAATATACCTCCAATTTATCCCACTTAAGGTTTCCAGAAGTTTGTGAAGAAATAAGGTTGAAATTCCCAAAGTTAGGCCTATCGGTTCAGCATGTTTCCATCCTTGAGAAACAAGAAGGAACTTAGAGTCATTTTAATCCTCAAAAACATGTTTACCGAGTGTTCTAGGCTGTTTAGGATTGAAGAGAGGGGGTTGGAAGGTCTCAATTCGCCCTAAAAATGGGCTTGGGGAAAGCCAGGCAAGGAACCGGGCGCTGCAGCGCCCATTCTGGCGCTGGCACGCCAAGTTGTTGCCTTTGTAGCCCTTGGCCAACCAGCAAGTGGGCGCTGCAGCGCCAGCTCGCAGCAAAACAGCATTTTTGCTGTGCTGTGGCTGGTTTTGGCCATCTTTTCGGCCATTTTCCGATCCGGCTTCGATTCCACTTTTCACGGGTCTTGTTCTCCTACATATATACTATATTTAGGAAGTCCTACAACTCAAATCCAACTCTGATTCGTCGCCGAATCGTTGATTGTTCGAAATTGAGAAAAATGGGTTTTATAAACCCCAAACTCTTCCAACTTCGAATCTGGCCAAATCCAACGATCTAGCCTCAAATCCTAACCCCGATGAGTGTTCAAGAACACTTTAGAAAAATTATTCTACCCTCGAATCCGCCCAAACTCGGATTCTCTACTCAATTCCAAAACTGAAGAAAAAATGAAGAAAATGGGAACTTGGAAAGAATCGGGCATTGTACCAACCTTAGCTCGAGAGATTGAGACGAGAAGATGATGAGGATGATCTCTGGCTCCTCCTCCAACTCCAGCTCGCTGGACTCCGGCGAGATTCCCGCCGGATTTCCTCCCCCATCCAAGCCCTAGCTCCCTCTCTCTCTCCTTTCCATCTCTTTCTTTCTTCTTTGTTTCTTCTTTCCATAGCTCCCTCTTCCCTTTTTTTTTTCTTTCCTTTATATTTTCCTTTCTTTGTTTCTCTATTTTTCGAAACCCCACATATCCTCCTCTTACTAAATAATAATAATAAAAAATAATTATAATAAATATAATTAAAAATAATAATTAATAATAAGTAATAACAAATTTGTTTTTTTATTTAATCCCGTTCCCTACTTAATTCAAGTTTCCAATTTCTTAGGTCCTGAATTAAATCCAAAATTTATTTTCTACCTCTGTTCTCTCCCTTTTATTTTATTTGAAACCTCAAAATTTTCTCAATATCATAATCTTTGAAACAAAATTTTTCCTTTTTGGTTTCTTTTAACTTTCATACTTTTTTCTATATTCTTTTTAAGGTTGTAATTCCTAGCCCCAGAATAAACATTCTTAAATCCTCGAAATTTTAAATAAATCATACTTTAATCCTCGAAAATTTTCGGGGGATTACAAGTTAATTGTGCAAGACATAGGATATCGTTAAAAAATGTTAACATTCAAACAATGCACACTAGTGAACAATGTAAGAGATCAAAATTGCTCAAACATACCAAATTACAATTAATGTTGTCGTAAATCTGGCTATAACTTTTAGAATCGCAATAATAAAGCATACATGTAATTAAACAGACCAAGGATTTCCAATAAGCTAAAAGAAGAGTACCATGGGTAGTTAAATTAAGATTACCTACGCAACATCCATAAGAAAAATAAATAGATAACATTTACATGCAAAATATATTAAGAAGTTAGGAAGTGAAGAGACTAATATATTCAAACAGAAACCGTTTAAGCGCGTTAAAATAGATATTGTCACAAATGTTAAATCTAATTTACATTTTGCAACACTTTTCTAAAGATGACATTTGTAGTGGTTTTATGCAGATTAAAGTGATTTATTCTTTCGAACCCGTACATTGCACGGGTTGCATCTACATATATGTATATATAATTTTGAATAATACGTAAAAAAATTCATGTGATACGTTTTATCTATTAAATAAATAAACATTAAAATTATACTAACTAAAGCATTAACACAATAAGCGTTTTTTAATAACAATGACAATTAACTGATTTATTATCAAATAAAGTGGAGGAAACACAATAAAAAACAATCAAACTTCATGACTTTCTTATTTATTTAACTAGCTTTTGGCCCGTGCACATGCACGGGAAATTATTAAAGTTTTATAATAGTAATGTCAAACATGATATATCATTCATAATGAATACTGGAGACCTAATATATTTGTATCCATTTAGATGGTACTACGAAGACATATACTTATGTAATAGGCTAATGAATATTTAAATTTTAGAATTCTGACCAAGTTTACCTTATATTAATGTAGTAATGTTTATTTGACTCTAAAATAAGTCATCTACATTTATTAGCATTATCTGCAAGAATATATGATTCTATATATATCAATTTAATATTGCATCTTGTCTTCATTTTAGTCTCAGTCTGTAATTTGCAATAATATCTGCTTTGGAAATTAGTTACGTGTTTAATAATGAATTATTAATTCAATTGGAAATTAAAAATGAAATTAATTTCAGATTTTTACTTTTAATATTATATTAATTAATTGACGAAGATAATTATAGATTTCATGTCAATCCGCTACCTTTCAATCTAATTTTTCTAAATCTTACATTTCAGACTTTCAATGTAATAACCGAAAGATTTCGAAGTTTAAAAAGAAAAGGAAAGAAAAGGGGTAGAAAGTTTTAAGTGTTTAAATTGGGACCTAGGGGAGTAGAAACTTAAATTTGGTAGGACGAGGGATTAAATTGGAAATGTTTTTTAGCCTTACTTATTTAATATTATTATTATTATATATTAGAAAATAAAAAGAGGAAGAAAAGAAGTAGGAAATAATTTTTAGGATTTAATTCAAGACCTAAGAAATTGAAAATTAAATAGGGTGAAGGGAGTAGGAAATATTTTAGGGTATTTAAATTTGGGATATAAAAGAAAAAAAAAAATTTAATTGGAAAGTGGAGGATTTAATTGGGGATATTTTCCACCTATTCTTTATGATAATAATAATTATTATTATTTAGTTATTATCTATTTATTTTGATTATTTAATTACTAATCATTTTATTAATTAATTATATTACTTTTTATTAATTAATTAATTATTTATTTATTTTAATCAAATTGGGGTCGGGGTGCCGTCACTTACAAATGAAAAGGGGGAAAGAAGAAGATAGGAAAAAGAGAGCGAGAGAGATGCGTGAGAAAGAAAGAAAGAAAGAAAGAGAGAGAGGAGGAGGAGAGGCGTGAGGAAGAAGAAGAAGAAGAAGAAGGGTTGGGGTTCGCCGAAAAAGTGACTGGGGAGAGCTAGCCGACGCCGGAAAAGTCACCGGAGCTCGGGTACGACGTCTCCTACACCTTCCACCAATCGAAACAAAGGTTGGTAACCCCAATTTCATTCGAAACCCTCAATTTCTTCATTTTTAGGGATTTCTTCGATCCACATTCGAAACACGCAAACTGTATATGTGTTACTGTGGTTCATTGAGCCTTATATGTTACCGTGGGTAAGATTGAGTCGGAATTACATATGTGAGAGTTCATTAATATTAGAAACCAATTAAATTGATCATCGCTGTAAAGATCTTGTCCGTATGGTATGCCGAGGAAATTGAACATAGGTTGTCAAGTGTGAGTGAGAGTGTTGCATAATCTAAAAGGGGGAAACTAGGCCTAACTAAGAAACAAGCATATTAGTTAAGTAGTTATTCATAGTGTATTCTTCAAGATAACATCTTAGTTGTGCTTATTTAGGATAGTCCGGGTAGATCGAGTCAGTCATCCTAGTCGGACAGACGGGATTCTGTTCTTTGTAAGTATGCTACATAGTGGTCATTACCTTGGTTGAACCTAGGTCAGATAAGTCACCGGCTATTACTCTAAGTGTGCCTTGGAGTCAGAAAATCCTTAGTGTGATCAACTAGGTAAAATATTAAATTGCCTTCGGGCCAATACTTCTCTTAGCATAATGCGGGACACATAAATTAAATGCCTACGAGTATGAGTATGTGTTACTTATGGAATCATATAATAGATAATTGCGAATGATTTACGTACGGACTACTAATTATGTCAGAAGCATGAATTATGGTAATTCATGTGAATATGATATATTTACTGCCTGATCATATTAAAGGTCGCAATATAATCCATTTCATGCGCATGTGGCTGTGGTTGCTCCCTTCCCCCAGCTGTAGTGGTACCCGCCGCTACGCCAGGGATGCGGGAGCTCCTCACTGTGTCTGTTCGACTCACCCCCCCTATTTACATGTTTCAGATACAGGTGGTTCATTGTCGAGAACGCGTCCACTTCTTCTCAAGGAGGCGGACAGATATGAAGACCGCACGCTTAGTCCGCGTGGGTAGTTATTTTGGTTATGTAATTATGACGTTTTGTATATGTATATATAAATCCTTTTTGGGCGTAGCTTTTGTACATATACAACTGCTGTGTATATACATGTTATACTTGAACTCTAGTATTGTCGGCTGCATACAGGTTAAAGATAGGTCTTGGTATTTGGGAATTAGGCTATGATATTGTATATATCATATATATATGTATGACTTCCGCATGTGACTAGGATAGATCACACGTATTGAGGCATGTGATCAATATGTAAATTTTATATATATATATATATATGTGGCTGAACATATGATTTTATGGAAATATGACTTCCGCATGTGACTAGGATAGATCGAATGCATTGAGGCGTGTGATCAATATGTAAACCATATGTATGTGTGTGATTGAATATATATATGAATGGATATAGGACTTCTGCATGTGATTAGGATAGATCACCCGCACAGAAGCGCGTGATCAATATGTAAACTATATGTACGTGTGAATGCATATGTGTATGTATATGGCCTGAAGCGGTGCTGAGCGAACCGTGGATTGCCGACTATTTAGGTCACCAGAAATGATGGCCACCTACATATTGTATATTGATTGTATTAGAAAAAGGGTAGATATGAACCGGTATAAATGTTAATAACGGATTAGAGGCTTACGGGAAAGGAGAAATCCTACCTCCCGTGCCGGTCACAGACTTCTGAAATGGGGTCGTGACAAACTTGGTATCAGAGCCAGGTTACTTTAAACTGTATGAAGCCATAGGTATGACCGGGTGTCGATTTACGCCTCGTTGTGAACCCGGGCGCAACATGGGAGTAAAAAGGCACTTGTGGAAGTACCTAGGAAATTGAGTCAGCCCTTTCTTTCTACTCTCTTTGATATGAAATATCATCAATATACGTGTACTTATTTGGTGTGGTCCTTGTGCAGTATAGGGATGCCACCGATCATGAGACAGGCTAGGGGAGGAGGGAGAACTCCTGTTGAAATTGATCAAGAGTCAGTTCGGGAGGAGGGAAGGCCCACCCGAGGCCTAGGTAGAGGCCGTACCCAAGGCCGAGGTAGAGGTCGTGCTCGAGGTCGAGGTAGAGCACAAGTGATAGGAAAAGAGAGGAGATAGTCACCGGAACCACATGTTGAAACAGGTGCACCTTCTGTGGCGGAGATGCTCATGGTAGGATTTCAGGAAGTAAAAGAAGAGATAACAAGGGAAATACAGAGAGAAGTACGCCGGTTAGTAGTCAGCGAGGAAGAAGAACAAAGAATTCCTAGCAATCAAGAGATGGAGGTTGTTTAGGAAGAGGATAGAGAATGGCAATAACCGCGAGATGTGCCTCGTGAGCCGCGGGTAGCACTAAGAGAGCTGCCAATTTCAAAATTTCTGAAGCTTCATCCACCCACTTTCTATGGAACTAGTGAGAAAGAGGATCCGCAATACTTTGTGAGAGACGTAGTCAAAATTGGGCACATGCTGAGGCGCTCAGGGCATGAGTTAGTGGAATTAGCTTCATTTCAACTGAAGGGAGCTGCTAGAGTATTGAGAGAGTCCGTACAGACGAGGTATTCGAGAAGGGTGGCACCGATGACCTGGGAAGATTTTCAGAGGGAATTCTTGGGTCGGTTTCTATCTGAAGGCACAAAGGATGCAAAGCGTCAGCAATTCGAGGAGTTGTGGATGACGCCTAACATGACCGTGACGGAGTATGAACTACTTTTTACAGAACTGGCTCAATTCTCACCTGAACTGGTTCCTGATGAAGAGGCGAGGATAAAGAGATTCATAAACCGACTCACGGAGTCGTTATTTATTGCCTTGTTACCACAGAGAAAGCAATTCGAGACTTTAGCACAAGCTGCAGACTGTGCCAGGATGATTGAAACCAGGAAGAGGTATGGGACGTCTGTTGATCCCAAAGTTAAGTTGATTACGGGCAGTGATAACCAAGGAGGTGGAAGTAAGAAGAGGAAGACAACTGGTGGAGGTGCAGGATATTCAGGGTCCGCAAGAGGACAATCCTCAACCATTACCCATGAAACAGGTATAAGAAGTAATGTTCAAGGGGGACAGAGAGTGCAAGAGGGTGGAAATACTGCTAAGACAAGGCCCCATTGTGTGACTTGCGGCAGGTATCATTTTGGAGTGTGTCGGAGATTGACAAGTGGGTGTTACAGCTGCGGTCAAGTGGGTCACATGGCGAGGGAATGTCCAAAGAGAAAGGAAGGTACAAGTGTGGGAAGTAATCCGACACCAAGGGGTACACCTATTTCAGCCCCACCAGTAAGAATCGTTCCACCACAGACAGCAAGTACAGGTGCAGCTAGAGGTCGTGGTGCAGGATCTAGTGGCAGAGGGCCAGGGCCAGTAGGTGGAGGACAAGCGCGGGTATTTGCACTTTCTCAGCAAGACGCTCATGCATCAAATGCAGTTGTGACAGGTACCCTCATTGTTTGCTCTCTTGAAGCACGAGTTTTGTTTGATTCCGGCTCCACTCATTCCTATGTGTCGCATGCATTTGCTTCTAAATTCAAGAAGAGTCCGTCTAGAATGAAAGAAACAGTACTGGTCTCTACTCCAATGGGAGAATCGGTACAAGTGGAGTATGTGCATGAATCATGCATTGGGGAGGCCGATGGCCATGAGACTGTGGTAGACCTTCGGTTGTTGTGTATGGTTGATCTTGATGTAATCCTCGGAATGGATTGGATGTCGTCTTGCCATGCAGTTGTGGACTGCAGGGCTAAATGTTTGGAGTTCAATATGGGAAACAAGGAACCTTTTGTGATACTGGGTGACGGAGCTGCACCTTATCCAAGCTTGATCTCGACCTTGAAGGGTATTTGGCCTTTGTCAAGGATACCACGAAAGTAGTACTTTCACCGACGCAGGTACCGGTAGTGCGAGAATTTTTTGATGTATTTCCAGAAGACCTGCCGGGGTTGCCGCCCGATCGGGAGATTGAATTTGAAATTGAGTTGCAACCTGGCACCCAACCTTTCTCCACACCACCCTTACCGGATGGCTCCGAAAGAGTTGAAGGAGTTACACACACAGTTGCAGGAGTTGCTCGACAAATGCTTCATCCGACCTAGTTTCTCTCCGTGGGGTGCACCGGTCCTTTTTGTGAAGAAGAAGGACAGATCTTTGCGGTTGTGTATCGATTATCGAAAGTTAAACAAGGTGACGATCCGCAATCAAGACCGACTGTCGAGGATAGATGACTTATTTGATCAGTTGCAGGGTGCAAAGCGGTTTTCCAAGATTGATTTGTGATATGGGTATCATCAATTAAAGATTCCAGAATCAGACAAACCTAAGACTGCATTCCGGACCCGATATGGACATTACGAGTTCATGGTGATGTCTTTCGGATTAACTAATGCTCCTGTAGCGTTCATGGACATGATGAACAGGGTCTTCAAACCATTTCAGGACTGATTTGTAAGTCTTCATTGATGACATCTTGGTTTTCTCTAAGAATTCGGAAGAACATGCAGAACACTTGAGATTAGCATTACAGAAGTTGAGAGAGGAGAAATTGTATGCCAAGTTCTCCAAGTGTGAATTCTGGCTTGACAAAGTTGCCTTTTTGGGTCACGTGGTATCATCAGAGGGAATCCACGTTGATCCAAGTAAGGTAGAAGTGGTGAAGAATTGATCCCAGCCTACCTCAGTTACTGAAATTCGCAGTTTCTTGGGTTTGGCTGGATATTATAGAAGATTTGTGCTAGACTTCTCTAAGGTTGTTGCACCCATGACTATGTTAACTCAGAAGGGAGTGAAGTTCATATGCGATGACAAATGTGAGCAGAGTTTTCAGAAGTTGAAAGATAGTCTCACTACCGCTCCGGTGTTGGCATTACCTGAAGGCACAGGAGGGTGTGTGGTATACTGTGATGCGTCGAGGATCGGGTTAGGGTGTGTATTGATGCAGCACGGCAAGGTGATTGCGTATGCATCGCGACAACTGAGGAAACATGAGAAGAATTACCCGACTCACAACCTCAAGATTGTTGTTGTAGTGTTTGCTTTGAAAATATGGAGATATTACCTATATGGTGAGAAATGTGAAATTTATACAGACCATAAAAGCCTCAAATACATTTTCGAGGAGAAAGACTTGAACTTGAGACAATGTCGATGGTTAGAGTTGTTGAAGGACTACGACTGTACGATGTTGTATCATCCAAGAAAGGCTAATGTGGTAGCCGACGCTCTGAGCCGAAAATCCATGGGCAGTCTTGCTCATATAAGTGAAGAAAGAAGACCGTTGATCAGACAGCTGCATGAGCTAGAACAAACAGGAAATCAGTTTGAGATTGACAGTTCTAACTCACTTTCAACTCATTTGCAAGCTAAGGCCTCTCTGGTAGAAGAGCTGAAGTCTAGACAGGAGGAAGATACCGACCTCAAGCAAATCAAAGATACAGTAACTAAAGAGAAGGGGGATGACGTTCGTTTCTCTATTGACGATTTCGGGGTAATTAGATTGGAAGTACGGTTGAGTGTCCCTATGGTTGATAACTTGAAAGAAAGAATCCTTGAAGAAGCACACCCGAGAGCTTATACAATCCATCCGGGAGCTAATAAAATGTATCATGATCTGAAACAGCTGTAATGGTGGAATGACATGAAAAGAGATGTTGCAAACTATGTAGCCAGGTGTTTAGTGTGTCAGCAAGTCAAGGCTGAACACCAGAAGCCCGCCGGAACATTACAACAGATTGAAATACCTGAGTGGAAATGGGAGAGGATAACGTTGGATTTTGTAATAGGGTTGCCAAGATCACAACGTGGATTCGATTCGGTTTGGGTGATAGTGGATCGCAGGATTAAGTCCGCACACTTCCTACCAGTTAAGACCACTTATGGGATGATTCAATATGCGTAAATTTATCTATTAGAAATCGTTAGATTGCACGGTGTGCTAGTGTCCATAATATCTGATAGAGGGCCACAGTTCACTTCCAAGTTTTGGAAGTCATTGCAGGAAATGTTGGGAACGAGAGTTGATTTGAGTACTGCGTTCCACCCATAGACTGACGGGCAATCAGAAAGAACCATTCAGATTTTTGAAGACATGCTACGGGCGTGTATTATGGATTTCGGCGAGAGTTGGGAAGGGTATTTACCTTTGGCTGAGTTTGCATACAATAACAGTTATCAAGCGAGTATCAAAAGAATACCTTTGGCTGAGTTTACCTTTGACCGTTGGCTTCGACCATTTGCACCGCCTACACGGCAAGCTTGCCCCTAATTGGGCCGTACAGGGTTATTGGCATTGCCTTGCACAACGCGTACAAGTTAGCACACCTTTCAGGCGAACACGTCCCAAACACTTGGAACGCTAGCAGCCTCAAGAAATTCTTTTTACCTTTGGCTGAGTTTACCTTTGACCGTTGAGGCTAGTGCCCTAGCCTGGTACTAGGGTCAGTTAAAGATTTAAAAAGATTTGCCCGTTGAGGCCAATGTCCATTGTCAGATACATGGACTAGTTGAATGATTTATAGTTTTCATATGATATGTTAAAGTTGTTTGCTTGTTTATGAAAAGCTTGATAGAGGAGCATGATCCGTAGGTTTATCCTTGATTTTATGATATATTAATATTGCCTGATCGTAAAATAACATTTGATAAACTGAATTTTCATGCGCATGTGATTGTGGGTGTTTCCCTTTCCCCAGCTGTAGTGGTACTCGCCCCTACGCCTAGTATGGGAAGCTTCTCACTGAGTCTGTTTGACTCACTCCCTTTGCGTCAATGTTTTAGATACAGGTATCGGGCAGGCATCGACGTCCAGACAGTGATACGGACATTAGACCATCCTTTACGCACTAGTTCGCGTGGGTGGACACTTTTTGATAAACTAGGATATATGTATGAGTATATAAACTTCTGCGTGTGAATAGGATAGATCGTACGAATTGAGACGTACGGTCAATATGATATTGATATATATATTATGTGTGCTTGCTGCATGTGAATAGGATAGATCGTACGTATTGAGATGTACCGTCAATAAGATATGAATAGTTATATTATGAGTGATGACATATATCTATACATTGGGCTGAGCTGAAGCGGTATTGAGCGAACCGTGGATTGCAGGTTAAGTAGGCCACCAGTGAGGTGTGACCACTATTATGATATATATATTGTTTGTATAGCAGGGTTGTTATAGTTATGTTTATAGCGTAAGACTTACGGGTTTAGAGGTAAAAATCTATTCTCGTGCCGGTCACGTACTCCCGATTTGGGGTCCTGACAATAAGCATCGCTATTTGTGAATGTCCAGTATTAACATACGGTGAGCATCATATTTAGATATGTTCTATGATTTTATTATAAATCAAAATTGAGAAAAAAAAAATTTTTAACACATTTCATATTAAAAATACTCAGAAGCTTAATTTCATCAACACATACAGTATACCACTACAAACTTGAAATCTATAAATCACTAAAACTTAACATCTACATAAAGCAAATTGTAGATAATGGCATTTAACATATATAATTTAAGGCTAAAGGTCAGGGAGGCTACGTCCTACGAACATGCATACACGTCGTGTTGGCAATTATTGTAGCAAAGTTTACTCCAACTTGTGATTGATTTGGGCATATTGCGGTTTGCGTACTACACTCGAATTACACTCTTTATAGGCTATTAATATTATCCATAAGGATACTACAACCCTCTCAAAATAAAAATTCTCTTGTAAAACTAACACTAATCCTTTTAACATTAGTCATATTTGATGTTAAAAATAGTTCATAACTAATATTAAAATTATAATTTTTTTGTGGTGTGAATATATATATATATCATATTGTATATAATCTTAAAATTTTCAAGCATGAATTGAATTCATGAATGCTTGACCATCTCCTCATGGTAGTACCATACGCAAGTTCCATTTTTATTTTAGTCAATGTTCACCATTTTTATTATTCTAATACTTTATACGCAACTCATCATTTTCATTTTGAGATTTGCTTATACTCTCCACTGCTAGAAATATATGCTTTCAGATTAAATTTTTTTCTTGCTATGATTGTGCATTTCTATATCTTTTTTCTCTTAGGTTTAATTGGTCAGACAATGAAGAAAACAAAATTAAACAATTGCACATCATATATAGCCCTCAATCTTTTTTTCAATAAACATTATTGTACAATTGGTAATAACTTAACTATAGAAATGAGTAAAGACAGAATAGATAAGTTTTTGCTTGATACATACATGGTTGTTGTAAATAATTGACAAGTTAGTTATCAATCTTAATAACAATTTAGTCCCTAATCCATTCATAGTAGGAATTGTCACGACCCGCGTTTAGAGGACTGTGACCGGCACAGACACAGGGAATACCCCTCTGCTTGTAAGCCTTATCAACTGATTGACTGAATATCTATTATTGAAAATACATTCACATGCATTATAATACCATGGCTACACCGAAATGGTGGCCTATCCTAGGCAAGCAAATCCACAGCCAGTGCCGCTTCAGGATATAGATATAGGAAAACACACATAATATATATAACTTGTGTACTGGCTACACATCCGAAGATGCTGCCTATCCTATTCACATGAAACAGATATGTGCATATATATATTTATTTTGGAAACAAGCTTTTCCTGTATTGCAATATAACTAACCCTGATCTTTAAGGTGTGTGAAGCTGACAATTCTAGACTTAGTAATACAATCTAATTGGGTACGTCTACCCTCTACTTTATGATACAATAATAAAGTAAATTAAATTACAATTACACTTTATTCACCCACATGAACAAGTTGTGGGTCTTGGAAAGTGTTGCTCAACCCTCGTTCCACCGAGACTTCTTCCACCTGTACTTAACCTGTCTCTGTGTAGTGAAATGAGGTGTGAGTCTTAACCTGTCTCCGGGTACCATGGCCCTGGGATTGGGAGTCATACACAACCACATGCAAAAACAACTGGTTACTGTTAATTAGCATACATTCTTGGCGACCACACAACAACAGATATCTCACACAACCACTCACATGCATTTAACAGATACAAGCATGCAGCAGTATATTCCACGTCATCAATAAGCAAATAAACACGTAACATATAGTACTAGCTTTTACTTACCAGTCTTCTCACGTTCAGCATATTTGAATCAAACAAGACGTTGTGATGACGTAATGCTGTACGTCACTACTACGCCGCAAAATCAGCAATCATATGCAAACACGGATAATTTGTACATACACGCAGATACTATAACATACATCTAATTAATTTCCCCCACTCAAGGGTATCTACTAGCCACTACGTGGCTTTTCTACTTCGAACCTGTGGTCTCGGGTTGCTGGCCACCATGTGGCAAAACATACTTAACCCTTTCACTTGGGTACTGGTCACCTCGTGACAATTCTATTAACCATACACAATCAACTTCTATCTATCAAACAACTCACGCATAGCCACCAAGTGGCATGTCCTGACCCCTCGCTCCGGGGCAATAGATTGAGCCCACTCGTCCATTACCCAACCAGGCCACAATGGAGGGCAGGACACGACGTCTCAAAGCCTGGCCACTGACATACCCTGGACCATCTCGACAGGATGATTTCACTTCTGCAAGATCAGGCTCACGGTTCACCCGTAGGTTCCTCCCATGTCTCCTCATCTTGGTCTCACATATTAATACGATTCTTTCTATCTTTCCCGAAGGATCAACAATTCCTCTCCTTATTAAGTATCCTCAACAGGATGTAACTCATATACCCGTCCAGATGCATTCTTCGAGCCTCAACTTTTCCCACCGTCGTGGAAAAGATTTAATAAAATACTCATCATGCCTCTGGAGTGTATGAGTTGGATTTGTAACACACCAATCATACCAAACAATTATACTCTACTCTTATGTCTTCCTATCCAAGCTACTTTCCACAACTTATTTTCTAGTTCTTTCATTCTTTTAGCATTCTATATCTCTAGCTAACACATATCAGACAAGCAAAGAATATACATACTCATGTAATCCACATAAGCATACAGCCCTAGGAGCAGAGATGGAAGAACCCTCACCATGGCCAACCTTCCATGCAATACTCTCCTGTGACTTTAATCACCTCGGAGTTCCTGTTGCAATCTTTTACGTGCCGTTGTTCCTATAAGAACAAAATTTACTTCATTAAGATTATTACTTAGCTTAAATTGTTATTTATCTCTCCATTACTCTCACGTGTAGTCCATGGTTGCCACAGAGTCAATCTCTTGGTCTTATCGAACTTCTCTATCCTGACTTATGCGTATCCTTCCTCGGAAACTTGACTTACTCGCATATAACAATCTACTTTAGTGTTTCACATAATTGGATTTGAGTATTCGACCTCTATCTAACTTGTATTCGCATCTAAGGAAGCTTATCTAACTTGGTTGGAAGGAATCCTAATTTTTAGAAAAGTCTAAACATTTTGATTCAACTTGTGTTCCTACTTGGGTTCTAAGAAATCTAGTTTCTAAACCTCAATATACCTCCAGTTCATCCCACTTAAAGTTTCCTAAATGTTGTTAAATGATAAGGTTGAAATTCACGAAGTTAGACTTAATTTGTTCCGCAAGTTTCTATCCTTGTAAAACAAGGAGGTACTTAGAGTGATTTAATCCACAAAAACATGTTTAGGAGTATTCTAGGGTGTTTAGGATTGAAGAGAGGAGACTTAAAACTCTCAACGTCACCCTTTAAGTGTATTTGGACAACCCGAGCAGGGACCCGATACGTTAACGTCAAGGTTCAACCTTAGTAACCTCGGGCCAGCTCTTCACGGGTCTTGTTCAGCTAATATTCAAACCATATAATTTTAATAGTACCAATCCAAGCCTACTTACTCAAACCAAAGATCAATCCTAATTATCAACAATTTTTCCCAATTTGGAAATAATTATAATTTCAACCCCAAATCCTTCCAAATTCGTTTTTGGGCATCCGAGAATATAATCTCAATTCCTACCCCAACTAAGTGTTCAAGAACACTTCCTAAGTTTCAATCAACCCTAGAAACAACTCAATCGAAGGTCAATCGAAGAAATCCCTAAAAATGGAAAAAAATTGTGGGTTTAGAATGAAATTGGGGTTACCAACCTTGATTCGATCGGTGCTAGGTGTCGAAGATGTCGGAGTCGAGCTCCGGTGGTTGTGGCCGGCATCGGACGGCTCTCTCCGGCGAGTTCCTCCCTCCTCCCCTTCTTCCTCTTCATCCGGCGCTTTCTGTCTCCCTCTTCACGTTTTCCTTCTCTCTCTCGTCTTTCTCTCTTTCTTTCTCTCTTTTTCTCTTCCTTTTTTTTTCTTTTCTTTTACTTCTTCCTTTCTTATTTCTTTCCCGTGCCCCCTCTCTCTTTTTTTCTTTTATTTATTTCTTTTTTTTTCTTATTTCTTTTACTATGGGGCAGGGATGGGAGAGCCCCTCACCTCGTTGGCCCTCCTGATCAGTCCTCGGAGTGCCTGAAGCTCCAACTACCCGGTGGTGCCCTATACACATATATTTAAGCAATTTAGCAACGTGTAACTAAGCAACTATCATGCATGTGTCATGCTAATGCTCATGTACCCTCTAGATATTTCCAAGAACTAGATACTTAGTTCGTTACGTCATCTTATTTGCCCGTTCAGAAAGTCCATAATGTTGTGTACTTGACTTTCACACATTCGAGCCATTTAGAACCTCTGAAAGCTTGGATTAGAGATTCTAATTTAGCTAGATTCCATTTCATGAGTTTGTAAGAACTTTTAACTAATATAAGAATATCTTTATGGCTCAAATGAGTCATTAGCTCACTCATTCAACAATTTCCCTTATTTGCCGAGTAAAAGTTTATTCACTACCTCTTTAATTATAAAAATACATAATCGGGCGTAAGAGGAGTTTTGGAACCAATTTAATTGATCTTAGGTGTTCACCACGGGCTAGACCGAGGTGTTCAGCCCACAGCACAGCTTCTTGCTGAGCTGTGGCTTTGTAAAATTCCTCTTTTTCACCGGATTTGGTTCCGGTTGCTAAGGTAATTACTTGGGCTTTATTCCCTTGTATATTTCCAGAAATTATAACACTTATACTACTCCAATCCAAGCTTATTCATGCATCAAACCAGCAAATTCGAAATTTAGAATAATTTCTAACCCAATTTCCATAATTTCCTCAACCGGCCAAATTCTATGATTTGGCCTTGATTCTAAACCTCCCTAAGCATTCAACAACACCTACTTAGCTCTAATTTTCCTGGGAGTGTCCCAAATAGAGGTAAATGAAGTTTTCCTAAAATCCCTAAATTTGGAAGAAATGGGGTTTTGAGAGATTGGGGCCTTTTTAGCTTGTTTCAATCGGATGAAAGGCTTGATAGGCGCCGTAGGAGTCTTCCGGCCACCTTCTCTGGCGTCGGAGTAGTCTCACCGGCGAGATTGCGGCCTGTCCCCTCCTTCTCGTTGCTCCCTTCCACTCGTGCTCTCCCTCTCTCGGTCCGCCTCTATTTCGCTTCTACTGTCTTTCCCTTTTTTTTCTTTTGTTTTAAATAAAAGGGTAAGGACACGGTTTCAGCCCCAAAAAAAATATAAAATAGACTAAAAAAAATTATTACTTATTATTTCATCCCCTTTCACGCAACTTTTAAGTCCCTCTTTCATTTAGGTCCCATTCCTGCTAAAAATTTAATTTCTTATCTCCTTCTTCATTTTATTCCAACCTTTAATTTAATTTATTTTTCTTTCTGAAAGAAAAATAAATTAATAATAATGATAATAACTAAAATAAATATCTCAGATATTACAATCTTCCCCCTTAAGAATTTCGGTCCCTGAATTTCAAACAATATACTAACTTTAGTCTTGAAACGGGTGAGGATACGTCCTGCACATTTCACCCTCGACCTCCCATGTAGCTTCTTCGATCGAGTGATTTCTCCACAGGACTTTAATCAATAGAATCTTCTTTGTTATGAGTTTCTTCAACTGCCGATCGAGGATTTCCACTGGCTCCTCTTCGTATGTCAGATTTTCGGTTAGTTGCACGTCTTGCGATTGAATCACTTGCAAGGGTCTGGAAGATATTTCCAAAGCATCGATACATGAAAAACAAGATGTACCCCCTCCAACTGCGTAGGAAATTCCAACCGATACGCCACCTTCCCAATTCGTTCTAGGACTTCAAACGGTCCGATAAACCAAGGACTTAATTTCCCCTTTTTAACGAACCGCATTACGCTTGTCATTGGTGATACCCTCAAGAACACCTATTCACCAATGGCAAATTCGAGTTCTCTCCCTCGATTGTCTACGTAGGACTTCTGCCTACTCTGAGCCATCAGCAATCTCTCTGTTATGCACTTCACGTTTTGCAAGGCATCTTGTAACAATTCTGGGCCGATTAGGCTAGCTTCTCCAACCTCGAACCACCCAATCGGGGATCTGCACCGACGACCGTACAGAGCCTCGAAAGGTGCCATTTGGATACTCGCTTGATAACTGTTATTATATGCAAACTCAGCCAAAGGTAAATATCTTTCCCAACTTCCGCTGAAATCCATAATACACGCCCGAAGCATGTCTTCAAGAATTTGAATGGTTCTTTCTGATTGCCCGTCAGTCTGTGGGTGGAATGCAGTACTCAAATCAACTCTCATTCCCAACACTTCCTGTAATGACTTCCAAAACCTGGAAGTGGACTGTGGCCCTCTATTAGATATTATGGACACTGGCACAACGTGCAATCTAACGATTTCTGATAGAAAAAGCCGCGCATATTGACTCACTCCATAATTGGTCTTAACTAGTAGGAAGTGCGCGGACTTAGTCATGCGATCCACTATCACCCAAACCGAATCGAATCCACGTTGTCATCTTGGCAACCCCGTTACAAAATCCATCGTTATCCTTTCCCATTTCCACTCAGGTATTTCTATCTGTTGTAATGTTCTGGCAGGCTTTTGGTGTTCAGCCTTGACTTGCTGACACACTAAACACCTGGCTACATAGTTTGCAACATCCTTCTTCATGCCATTCCACCAATACAACTGTTTCAGGTCATGATACATTTTATTACCTCCCGGATGGATTGTATAAGCTGTCCGGTGTGATTCTTCAAGAATTCTTTCTTTCAAGTTATCAACCATAGGGACACACAACCGTCCCTCCAACTGAAGTACTCCGAAATCATCAATAGAGAATCAGATATCGTCCCCCTTCTCTTTAGTCATAGTATCCTTGATTTGCTTGAGGTCGGTATCTTCATCCTGTCAAGACTTCACATGTTCTACCAGAGAGGACTTAGCTTGCAAATGAGCTAGAAATGAGTTAGAACTCCCAATATCAAACTAATTTCCCGTTTGTTCTAGCTCGTGCAGTTCTGTGATCAACGATCTTCTTTGTTCACTTATATGAGCAAGACTGCCCATGGATTTCCGGCTCAGAGCATCGGCTACCACATTAGCCTTTCCTGGATGATACAAGATCGTTCAGTCATAGTCCTTCAACAACTCTAACCATCGACGCTGTCTCAAGTTCAAGTCTTTCTGCTCGAAAATATATTTGAGACTCTTGTGGTCTCTATAATTTTAACAGGTCTCACCATACAGGTAATGTCTTCATATTTTTAAAGCAAATACTACAGCGGCCATCTCGAGGTCGTGAGTCGGATAGTTCTCCTCGTGTTTCATCAATTGTCGCGATGCATACACAATCACCTTGCTGTGCTGCATCAACACACACCCTAACCCCATCCTCGACGCATCACAGTAAACCACATACCCTCTTGTGCCTTCAAGTAATGCCAGCACCGGAGCGGTAGCGAGACTATCTTTCAGCTTCTGAAAACTCTACTCACATTTGTCGTCCCATATGAACTTCACTCCCTTCTGTGTTAACTTAGTCATAGGCCCGGTGAGTGTTTCGACAACATGATATTCATAAGTTTTTGTCCATGAGTGTTTTGTAAACTTGTTTTCTTGTTAACCAGTTTTCGCCGATCAGTGTTTCGAAAATATGATATTCATTAGTTTTCGCCGATGATTGTTTCGGAAACTTTAAATTCATCAGTTTTCGCTAATGAGTGTTTCGAAAACCTGATTTTCTTGTTTATTAGTTTTCGCCGATGAGTGTTCCAAAAACATGATATTCATTAGTTTTCGCCGATTAGTCTTTCGGAAACTTGATATTCATCAATTTTCGCCAATGAGTGTTTCGAAAACTTAATTTTCTTGTTAATCAGTTTTCGCCTATGAGTGTTTCGAAAACATGATATTCATAAATTTTCGCCGAATAGTGTTTCGGAAACATGATATTCATCAGTTTTCGACATTGAGTGTTTCAAAAACCTGATTTTCTTGTTAATCAGTTTTCACCGATGAGTGCTTCGAAAACTTGATATTCATCAGTTTTCGCCGATGAGAGTTTTGAAATCTTGATATTCATTAGTTTTTGCTGGTTATTGTTTCGAAAACTTGATATTCATAAGTTTTTGCTGGTGAGTGTTCCAGAAACTTGGCATTCATTAGTTTTCGCCGATGAGTGTTTCGAAGACTTGATTTTCTTCTTAGTCTGTTTTTGCCGATGAGTGTTTTGAAAACATGTGATTCATTAATTTTCATCGATGAGTGTTTCAAAATCTTGATATTCATCAGTTTTCGCCGATTAGTGTTTCAAAAACTTGATATTCATCAGTTTTCGACAATGGGTGTTTCGAAAACTTGATTTTCTTGTTTATCAGTTTTCGTCGATGAGTGTTTCGAAAACTTGATATTCATCAGTTTTCGCCGGTGAGTGTTTTGAAAACTTGATATTCATCAGTTTTCGCCAATGAGTGTTTCGAAAACTTGATTTTCTTGTTAATCAGTTTTTGCCGGTGAGTGTTTCAAAAACTTGATATTCATCAGTTTTCGCTATTGAGTGTTTCGAAAACTTGATTTTCTTGTTAATTGTAAGATCCGCCTCTCCGAGATGATGAATTGATTGTTTGTTAGATTAATCAAGTTATTTTATGTGTTTGATGAATTTGGAAGCATGTAGAATTGCATTAGTGCTAGAGTGACCAAGCTTAGAGGGACTTAGATGAAAGGAAAGACGAGTTTAATGGAAATGGGACTCGGATGTAAAGAAAAGTGATATGGGGATAACAAATTATAATTTTAGCCAAGGGTCACAGTAACTAACAGAATTTTGAACACTTCCCGCCAAGATGTCAAGGATGAACACAAAGTTTCATGTTTGATCAGGATGATTTTTAAGTGACCCTAGGTACTTAATTGCCAACTTTTATTAAATGGCCATAAAGCTATAGGGAGCTGAGAGAGGGCAACACACACACACACCTCATTTCCATAAAACACGAAAGAGAGAGGCCTAGAGAGAAGGTGGAGAAACCTTGGAAGATTGGAATTGAAGAACTCGATTCCAGCTAGGATAATCCGTAGGAAAGCATCTACACATCACAAGAAACGTAATTAAGCTTGAAAACAAGGTAATCAAAGCTTCATTCCTCTCATCTTGAAAATTCAAGGTTTTAGCTCAAATACAGAAATTTTTGAATATGATGTTTTAAGCTGAAAGAGAGGATTAAAACTTGCATTTCTGAGTTTATAGAACTTGAATGGATGCTTAGATGATGTTGCATGTATGTTTGGAGGCTGGAAAATGATAAATTTTTCATGGGTTTGGTTATGGGTTTTGGTGGTATTCCCCATATTGATTTTGAGCATGAACAAGCATGTTTTGAGCTGAAATTTTGATGGTTTTTGTTGTTAAAATGATAGGGATTAAGTTCCATTAAGTAAACTTTTTTGATTTCCAAGTGTGGGGCTTTAATCTGGTAAAAAAGAAGCTTTTAAAAACCATTTTAACCCCGCATCAGCCGGCTGATAGCTAGAACAGCCGGCTGATGTGTTCATAATTTACCCAGAAAATTTTCCAGATTATGAACAGCCGGCTAATAGCTTAGAACAGCTGGCTGATAGGTTTAATTTTTCCAGAAATGTTCATATTTTGCCTAGAAACATTCATATTTTACCCAGAAATTTCCAGATTTAGAACAATCGGCTGATGGCTTAAGAACAGCCGGCTGTTGTGCATTTAATGTGGCTGGAAAAGCTTTACAGATAGCTATCAGCTGGCTCTTAGGTCCTATCAGCCGGCTGATAGGTCTCTGGAAAATATTATTTGTCAAAAATTAAGGGCCATTCAACCGGCTGATGGCCCCAATCGGCCAGCTGATAAGGCCCTGTTTTGCATAGTGAACTTAATCACTTTAAATAATGTTTTAAACACTTAATTTCATTCTCAAACATGATGCTCAATGATTTAAAAGTAATTTGAAATATGAATCAAGGATAAATAACATGGAAAGAAAGAAAAGAAAGCTAAGTATTCAATGTACATGTATCGGTAAAGAATGGGTCCATGATCGATTGACCAATTGCCGGTATGGGATGGCCGTTGGGATTTCCACGGTTGTGTCATTATTTGGGATGGTAAAACATCCAATCGATTAAGAATGAAATTTTACAAAAAAAAACACTGTGTTGGTTACCGAATTTTAAGCTAGTATGCCCTATGTGGCCATTTAAGAGCGACATGCTTAAAATTAGGCGAACCATGATTGGGATCCATTTCTTTTCAATATATGTATATGTGAATAGCATATCACAGAGATGAATTGTTGACTCTTAAGGAAAGATACCATGCATATAACTTGTTGATCCATAGGGAAAGACACAGTGCATGCAATAGGTTGATTCTTAAGGGAAGACGCAATGAATCCTATGAATGTATGTGTTCAAGGAATTGAACAGTTGATCCTCCGGGACAACATGATGAATCCTAGGTATATGTAAATGTTATGGGAGGCAAATTGTTGATCCTTCGGGAAAGAAGCAAATTGTCCTCTAATGATGATGTTATGAGGGACGAATTGTTGATCCTTCGGGAAAGACGCAAGGGGTCCTACAATGATGATGAATGTATGGATGTGTGTGAGTGCTCGCATTGCGGCACTCCCGATGCTCAAATGTTTTATGAAATTAGGGCTAGATACCCACATGTTTATTATGTGTTATTTCAGTACCCTTGGAATTATGAATGATGATGGTCTGATGAAATGTTTTATGTATATTCATATTACTCTAGTATATGATGTTTTGCAAAGATGAGGATGATGTTATTCCATACCATACCAATGAATGATTTGAATGAGTGTTTCCAAGGGATGTATCAAAGGTTGCATTCAAAGGAATACATGCTATGCTTATTTATGTTTTTAAGAAATGAATGATATTGCATCCATGTTTTAAAGGTTATGAAATGTGTGAAGAAATGCAGGGATTTTCTGTATGATGATACAGTGGTACACCTTAGCGGTTTTCAAAATAGGTTGCTATGATTACTGAGATTATAAATCTCACGATTACGTTGATGTGTATCGGATGCCTAGGTACTTAGTCACATTGGAGACGAAGCTGGAATGGTGGTA
This sequence comes from Senna tora, assembly GCA_014851425.1. Classification (NCBI taxonomy): domain Eukaryota; kingdom Viridiplantae; phylum Streptophyta; class Magnoliopsida; order Fabales; family Fabaceae; genus Senna; species Senna tora. Next base: position 35,204,817 of record CM026267.1, on the reverse strand, counting down.
TGACCCAGTACTGGCCTAGGTCGTAGTTATTAGTGATGTTATTATACATGTAGTGACTTACTTGACGCCTTCTCAAGGAGCATGATCACGTAGTACATGTTTTCTTTTGTTTCTGGAATCCCCATTCCCTTGACTTTGTCCTTTAGTATCTTTTTGGAAAGGTTACAAAGTCCTAGTAATTACTATGTATAGGAAGGGATGGAGGACATGTTTTGGATATGTATATGAATGATATGTATGCAAAGACTAGAGTCTTTATCCACTACTTAGTTAAGGGCTAAGATCTTAAGATGCTTGCTATCCTTAGATATTGTCCCTTCATAGGACTCTGGCTTTGATGATGGATGGTATGTGTGCACATATATATCTATAGTTAATAGAAGGCTATATAATGATGATGCTTGTGTTTGTTTTAATTTAATGCTTCCGCTGAGAGGGACGAGTGAGATACCCGAGAGTAGCAACCCAAACCAACTCAACTTAATTAATCAACTTGGTAAAATTTTAAATGAACTCGGGTAAGAAAGGTTAGTAACACACTAATTCATATCATTTATATACTAAAATGGACGTAGGGAATTGGGGTGTTACATTAATCAGTTTCCGCTGATAAGTGTTTCGAAAACTTGATATTCATCAGTTTTCGCCGGTGAGTATTTCGAAAATTTAATATTCATCAGTTTTTGCCCATGAGTGTTTCATAAACTTGATTTTCTTGTTAATCAGTTTTCGCCGATGAGTGTTTCGAAAACTTGATATTCATTAGTTTTCGTCGATTAGTGTTTCAGAAACTTGATATTCATTAGTTTTTGCCGATGAGTGTTTCGAAAACTTGATATTCATCAGTTTTCGTCAATTAGTGTTTTGAAAACATGATATTCATCAGTTTTTGCCAATGAGTGTTTCAAAAACTTGATTTTCTTGTTAATTAGTTTTCGCCGATAAGTGTTTCGAAAACTTGATATTCATCAGTTTTCATCGATTAATGTTTTGGGAACTAGATATTCATAAGTTCTCACTAATGAGTGTTTCAAAAATTTCACCGATGAGTGTTTCAAAAAATTGATATTCATCAGTTTTTGCCGGTGAGTGTTTCGAAACCTTAATATTCATCAAGTTTCACCAATGAGTGTTTCGAAAAATTGATTTTTTTATTAACCAGTTTTCGCCGATGAGTGTTTTAAAAACTTTATCTTCATCAGTTTTCGCCGGTGAGTGTTTCGGAATCTTGATATTCATCAGTTTTTGCCAATGAGTGTTTCGAAACATGATTTTCTTGTTAATCAGTTTTCGCCGATGAGTGTTTCGAAAACTTGATATTCATTAGTTTTCGCCGGTGAGTGTTTCGAAAACTTGATAATCTTCAGTTTTCGCCAATGAGTGTTTCGAAAACTTGATTTTCTTGTTAATCGGTTTTCGCCGATGAGTGTTTCTAAAACTTGATATTCATCAGTTTTCGCCAAAGAGTGTTTCAAAAACTTGATTTTCTTGTTAATCAGTTTTCGCCGATGAGTGTTTTAAAAACATGATATTCATCAGTTTTCGCCGATGAGTGTTTTGGAAACATGATATTCATCAGTTTTCACAAATGAGTGTTTCGAAAACTTGATTTTCTTGTTAATCAGTTTTCACCGATGAGTGTTTCAAAAACTTCATATTCATCAGTTTTTGCCGGTGAGTGTTTCAAAAACATGATATTCAACAGTTTTCGCCAATGAGTGTTTCGAAAACTTGAATTTCTTGTTTAATCAGATTTCGGCGATGAGTGTTTCGAAAACTTGATATTCATCAATTTTCTACAATGAGTGTTTTGAAAACTTGGTATTCATTAGTTTTCGCCGCTGACTGTTTTGAAAACTTGATATTCATCAGTGTTCGCCAATGACTATTTCGAATACTTGATTTTCTTGTTAAGCAGTTTTCGCCGGTGAGTGTTTCGAAAACTTGATATTCATTAGTTTTCGCGAACGGGTGTTTCGAAAACTTGATTTTCTTGTTCATCAGTTTTCGCCAATGAGCGTTTCGAAAAGTTGACATTAATCAGTTTTCGCCAGTGAATGTTTCGAAAACAAGATATTCATCAGTTTTCACCAATGGGTGTTTCGAAAACTTGATTTTCTTATTAATCAGTTTTCGCCGATGAGTGTTTCGAAAACTTAACATTCATCAGTTTTCGCCGAAGAGTGTTTCAAAAACTTGATTTTCTTGTTAATCAATTTTCGCCGATGAGTGTTTCGAAAACTTGATATTCATAAGTTTTCGCTGATTAGTGATTCCGAAACTTGATTTTCATTAGTTTTCGCCAATGAGTGTTTCGAAAACTTGATTTTTCTTGTTAATCAGTTTTCGGCGATGAGTGATTCGATAACTTGATATTCATCAGTTTTCGCCGATGGGTGTATCGAAAACTTCATTTTCTTGTTAATCAGTTTTCGTCAATGAGTGTTTCGAAAACTTAACATTCATCAGTTTTCGCCGAAGAGTGTTTCAGAAACTTGATTTTCTTGCTAATCAATTTTCGTCGATGAGTGTTTCGAAAACATGATATTCACTAGTTTTCGCCAGTGAGTGTTTCGGAAACATGATCTTCATCAGTTTTCGCCAATGAGTGTTTCAAAAACTTGATTTTCTTGTTAACCAGTATTCGCCGATGAGTGTTTCAAAAACATGATTTTAAAGAGTTTTTGCCGGTGAGCGTTTCGAAAACTTGATATTCATCAGTTTTTGCCAAGTAACGTTTCGAAAACATGATTTTATGGTTAATCAGTTTTCGCCGATAAGTGTTTCGAAAACTTGATATTCATCAGTTTTCGCCGGTGAGTGTTTCAAAAACTTGATATTCATCAGTTTTCGCAAGTGAGTGTTTCGAAAACTTGATATTCTTGTTTATCAATTTTCGCCGATGAGTGTTTTGAAAACTTGATATTCATCAGTTTTCGCCGGTGAGTGTTTCGAAAACTTGATATTCATAAGTTGTCACCAATGTGTGTTTCGAAAACTTGATATTGATCATTTTTCGCCACTGAGTGTTTCAAAAACATGATATTGATCAGTTTTGGCCGACGAGTGTTTTGAAAATTGGATATTCATTAGTTTCGCCGGTGAGTGTTTCGAAAACTTGATTTTCTTGTTAATCAGTTTTCTCCGATGAGTGTTTCGAAAACATGATATTCATAAGTTTTGGCCGATTCGTGCTTCAGAAACTTGATATTCATCAGTTTTTGCCAATTAGTGTTTCAAAAACTTGATTTTCTTGTTAATCAGTTTTCGTCGGTGAGTGTCTCGAAAACTTGATATTCATCAGTTTTTGCTGGTGAGTGTTTCGGAAACATGATATTCATCAATCTTCGCCAATGAATGTTTCGAAAACTTGATTTTCTTGTTAATCAGTTTTAGCAGGTGAGTGTTTCTAAAATTTTACATTCATCAGTTTTCGCCAATGAGTGTTTCATAAACTTGATTTTCTTGTGAATCAGTTTTTGCCGATGAGTGTTTCGAAACTTGATTTTCATCAGTTTTCGTCGCTGAGTGTTTCGAAAACTTGATTTTCTTGTTAATCAGTTTTTACCGATGAGTATTTCGAAAACTTGATATTCATAACTTTTCGCCGATTAGTGTTTCAGAAATTTGATGTTCATCAGTTTTCTTGTTAATTTGTTTTGGCCGATGAGTGTTTCGAAAACATGATATTCATCAGTTTTTGCCGGTGGGTGTTTCGAAAACTTGATATTCATCAATTTTCGCCAATGTATGTTTCGAAAGCTAGATTTCCTAGTTAATCAGTTTTCGCCAATGAGTGCTTCGAAAACTTGACATTCATCAGTTTCCGTAAATGATTGTTTCGAAAACTTGATTTTCTTGTTAAGCAGTTTTCGTCTATGAGTGTTTCGAAAACTTGATATTGATCAGTTTTCGGCGATGAGTGTTTCGGAAACATGATATTCTTTAGTTTTCACCAGTGAGTGTTCTGAAAACTTGATATTCATCAGTTTTTGCCAATGAGTGTTACGAAAACATGATTTTCTTGGTAATCAGTTTTCGCCTGTGAGTGTTTCGAAAACTTGATATTCATCAATTTTTGCCAGTGAGTGTTTCGAAAAATTGATATTCATTAGTCTTCGCCAACTGGTGTTTCGAAAACTTGATTTTCTTGTTAATCAGTTTTCGCCAATGAGTGTTTCAAAATCTTGATATTCATCGATTTTCGACAGTGAGTGTTTCGAAATCTAAATATTCATCAGTTTTCACCAATGAGTGTTCCGAAAACATGATATTCATCATTTTTCGCCAATAAGTGTTTCGAAATCTTGATTTTCTTGTTAATCAATTTTCACCAATGAGTGTTCCGAAAACTTGATATTCATCAGTTTTCGCCAATGAATGTTTCGAAAACTTGATTTTCTTTTTAATCAATTTTTGTCGATGAGTTTTTCAAAAACTTGATATTCATCCGTTTTTTCCCATGAGTGTTTCGAAAACTTGATATTCATCAGTTTTCGCCAAGGAGTGTTTCGGAAACGTAATATTCATCAGTGTTTCACATTGAATGTTTTAAAAACATGATTTTCTTTTAAATTAGATTTCGCCGATGAGTGTTTCGAAAACTTGATATTCATGAGTTTTCTCCGATTCGTGTGTCAGAAACTTGATATTCATCAGTTTCGCCAATGAGTGTTTCGAAAACATGATTTTCTTGTTAATCAGTTTTCGCCGATGAGTGTTTCGAAAACTTGATCTTCATCAGTTTTCGCCGGGGAGTGTTTCGGAAACTTGATATTCATCAGTCTTTGCCAATGAATGTTTCGAAAATTATATTTTCTTGTTAATCAGTTTTCGTTGGTGAGGGTTTCGAACACTAGACATTCATCTGTCTTCGCCAATGAATGTTTTCGAAAACTTGATTTTCTTGTTAATCAGGTTTCGCCAATGAGTGTTTCGAAAACTTGATATTCATCAGTTTTCTCCAATGAGTGTTTCGAAAACATGATTTTCTTGTTAATCAGTTTCCGCCGATGAGTGTATCGAAAACTTGATATTAATCAGTTTTCGCCGATTAGTGTTTCGGAAACATGAAATTCATCAGTTTTTGCCAATGACAGGTTCGAAAACTTGATTTTCATGTTAATTAGTTTTCGCCAATGAGTTTTTCGAAAACTTGATATTTATCAATTTTCGCCGATGAGTGCTTCGAAAACTTGATATTCATTATTTTTCACCGATGTGTGTTTTGAAAACTTGATATTCATCATGTTTCGCCAATGAGTGTTTCGAAAACTTGATTTTCTTGTTAATCAGTTTTCGCCCATGAGTGTTTCAAAAACTTGATATTCATGAATTGTCGCCGTTGAGTGTTTCGAAAACTTGATATTCATTAGTTTTCGCCAACGGGTGTTTCGAAAACTTGATTTTCTTGTTAATCAGTTTTCGCCAATGACTGTTTCAAAATCTTGATATTCATCGATTTTCGCCAGTGAGTGCTTCAAAAACTAGATATTCACCAGTTTTCACCAATGAGTGTTCCTAAAACTTCATATTCATCATTTTTCGCCAATGAGTGTTTCAAAAACTTGATTTTCTTGTTAATCTGTTTTCGCCGATGAGTGTTTCGAACACTTCATATTCATCCGTTTTCACCGATGAGTGTTTCGAAAACTTGATTTTCTTGTTAATAAGTTTTTGCCGATGAATGTTTCAAAAACTCGGTATTCATCAGTTTTCGCCGTTGAGTCTTTCGAAAACTAGATATTCATCAGTTTTCGCCAATGAGTGTGTCGAAAACTTGATTTTCTTGTAAATCAGTTTTCGCCGATGAGTGTTCCGAAAACTTGATATTCATCAGTTTTTGCCGATTCGTGTGTCGGAAACTTGATATTCATCTGTTTTCGCCAATGAGTGTTTCGAAAACATGATTTTCTTGTTAATCAGTTTTCGAAAACTTGATCTTCATCAGTTTTCGCCGGTGAGTGTTTCGAAAACTTGATTTTCTTTTTAATCAGTTTTCGTTGGTGAGTGTTTCGAAAACTTGATATTCATCAGTTTTCGCCAATGAGTGTTTCAAAAACTTGAAATTCTTGTTAATCAGTTTTCGCCGATAAGTGTTTCAAAAACTTGATTTTCTTGTTAATCAGTTTTTGCCGATGAGTGTTTCAAAAACTTGATATTCATCAGTTTTCGTCGATTAGTGTTTCGAAAACTTGATATTCATCAGTTTTCGCCAATGAGTGTTTCGAAAACTTGATTTTCTTGTTAATTATTTTTCGCCGGTGAGTATTTCGAAAACTTGATATTCATCAATTTTTGCCGATTAGTGTTTCGACAACTTGATATTCATAAGTTTTCACCGGTAAGTGTTTCGAAAACTTGATCTTCATCAGTTTTCGCCGGTGAGTGTTTCGGAAACTTGACATTCATCATTCTTTGCTAATGAATGTTTTGAAAACTTGATTTCCTTGTTAATCGGTTTTCGTTGGTGAGTGTTTCGAAAGCTAAATATACATCAGCGTTCAGCAATGACTGTTTCGAAAACTTGATTTTCATGTTAATCAGTTTTCACCGATGAGTGTTTCGAAAACTTGATATTTATCAATTTTTGCCGATGAGTGTTTCGACAACTTGATATTCATAAGTTTTCACCGGTGAGTGTTTCGAAAACTTGATATTCATCAGTTTTCTTCGATGAGTGTTTCGAAAACTTGATATTCATTAGTTTTCACCGATGAGTGTTTTAAAAACTTGATATTCATCAGTTTTCGCCAATGAGTGTTTCGAAAACCTGATTTTCATGTTAATCAGTTTTCGCCAACGAGGGTTTCGAAAACTTGATATTCATCAATTTTTCCTGATGAGTGTTTCCAAAACTTATTATTCATTAGTTTTCGCCAACGGGTGTTTCGAAAACTTGATTCTCTTGTTAATCAGTTTTCGCCAATGAGTGTTCCAAAAACTTCATATTCATTAGTTTTCGCCGGTGAGTGTTTCGAAAACTTGATATTCATCAGTTTTCGCCGATGAGTGTTTTGAAAACTTGATATTCATCAATTTTCGCCGGTGAGTGTTTCGAAAACTTGATATTCATCAGTTTTCGCCGATTAGTGTTTCAGAAACATGATATTCGTTAGTTATCCCCAATTATTGTTTCGAAAACTTGATTTTCTTGTTAATCAGTTTTCGCCGGTGTGTGTTTCGAAAACATGATATTCAAAAGTTTTCGCCAATGAGAGTTTCGAAAACTTGATTTTCTTGTTAATCAGTTTTCGTCGGCAAGTGTTTCGAAAACTTGATTTTCTTGTTTACTAGTTTTCGCCGATGAGTGTTTCGAAAACATCATATTCATCAGTTTTCGCCGATTCGCGTTTCAGAAACTTGATATTCATCAGTTTTCGCTGGTGAGTGTTTCAGAAACTTGATATTCATCAGTCTTCGCCGATGAATGTTTCGAAAACTTGATTTTCTTGTTAATCAGTATTAGCCGGTGAGTGTTTCGAAAACTTGATATTCATCAGTTTTCGCCAATGAGTGTTTGAAAAACTTGATTTTCTTGTTAATCAGTTTTCGCCGATAAGTGTTTCGAAAACTTGATATTCATCAGTTTTCGCCGATGAGTGTTTCGAAAACATGATATTCATCAGTTTCTGCCAATGAATGTTTCAAAAACATGATTTTCTTGTTAATTAGTTTTCACCGAAGAGTGTTTCGAAAACTAGATATTCATCAGTTTTTGCTGTTGAGTGTTTCAAAATCATGATATTCATCAGTTTTCGCAGGTGATTGTTTCAAAAACTTTATTTTCTTGTTAATCAGTTTTCGCCGATCAGTGTTTCGAAAACATGATATTCATCAGTGTTCGCCAATGAGTGTTTCGAAAACTTGATTTTCTTGTTAATCAGTTTTCATCGATAAGTGTTTCGAAAACATGATATTCATAAGTTTTCGCTGATTAGTGTTTCAGAAACTAGATATTCATCAGTTTTCGCCAATGAGTGTTTGAAAACCATGATTTTCTTGTTAATCAGTTTTCGCCGATGAGTGTTTCGAAAACTTAATATTCATTAGTTTTCGCCGTTGAGTACTTCAAAAACTTGATATTCATCCGTTTTCGCCAATGAGTGTTTCGAAAACTTGATTTTCTTGTTAATCAGTTTTCGCCGGTGAGTGTTTTGAAAACATGATATTCAGAAGTTTTCGCCAATGATTGTTTAGAAAACTTCATTTTCTTGTTAATATGTTTTTGCCGATAAGTGTTTCGAAAACTTGGTATTCATCAGTTTTCGCCGGTGAGTGTTTCAAAAACATGATATTCATCAGTTTTCGCCAATGAGTGTTTCAAAAACTTGATTTTCTTGATAATCAGTTTTCGCCGATTCGTGTTTCAGAAACTTGATATTCATCAATTTTCGCCAATGAGTGTTTCGAAAACATGATTTTCTTGTTAATCAGTTTTCGCCGATGAGTGTTTCGAAAACTTGATATTCATCAGTTTTCGTTGGTGAGTGTTTCGGAAACTTGATATTCATTCGTATTCACCAATGAATGTTTCGAAAACATGATTTTCTTAATCAGTTTTCGCCGGTGAGTGTTTTAAAAATTTTATATTCATCAGTTTTCGCCAATGAGTGTTTCGAAAACTTGATTTTCTTGTTTATCAGTTTTCGCCGATGAGTGTTTCGAAAACTTGATATTCATCAGTTTTCGACAATGAGTGTTTCGAAAACTTGATTTTCTTATTCATCAGTTTTCGCCGATAAGTGTTTCGAAAACTTGATATTCATCAGTTTTCGTCGATTAGTGTTTTGGACACTTTATATTCATCAGTTTTCGCCAATGAGTGTTTCGAAAACTTGATTTTCTTGTTTATCAGTTTTCGTCGATGAGTGTTTCGAAAACTTGATATTCATCAGTTTTCGCCGATGAGTGTTTCAAAAACTTGATATTCATAAGTTTTTGCCAATGAGTGTTTCCAAAACTTGATTTTCTTGATAATGAGATTTCGCCGATGAATGTTCCGAAAACTTGGTATCCATCAATTTTCGTCAGTGAGTGTTTCGGAAACTTGATTGTCACTAGTTTTTGCGAGTGAGTGTTTCGAAAACTTGATTTTCTTGTTCATCAGTTTTCGCCGATGAGTGTTTCAAAAACTTGATATTCATCAGTTTTTGCCGGTGAGTGTTTCGGAAACTTGATATTCATAAGTTTTCGCCAATGAGTGTTTCGAAAACTTTATTTTCTTGTTAATTAGTTTTCGCCGATGAGTGTTTCAAAAACTTGATATTCATTAGTTTTCGCTGATTAGTGTTTCGAAAACATGATATTCTTCAGTTTTCGCCAATGAGTATTTCGAAAACTTGATTTTCTTGTTAATCAGTTTTCACCGATGAGTGTTTCGAAAATTTGATACTCATCAGTTTTCGCCAATGAGTGCTTCGAAAACTTGATTTACTTGATCAGTTTACGCCGATGAGTGTTTCGAAAACTTGATATTCATCAGTTTTCGCCGATTAGTGTTTCAGAAACTTGATATTCATCAGTTTTCGCCAATGAGGGTTTCGTAAACATGATTTTCTTTTTAATCCATTATCGCCGATGAGTGTTTCGAATACTTGATATTGATCAATTTTCGTTGTATGAGTATTTCGAAAACATGATTTTCATCAGTTTTCGCCGTTGAGTGTTTCAAAAACTTGATATTCATCAGTTTTCGCCAATGAGTATTTCGAAAACTTGATTTTCTTGTTAATCAGTTTTCGCCGATGAGTATTTTGAAAACATGATATTCATCAGATTTCGCCGGTGAGTGTTTCGAAAACTTGAAATTCTTGATAATTAGTTTTCGCCGATGAGTGTTTCGAAAACTTGATTTTCTTGTTAATCAGTTTTCACCGATGAGTGTTTTGAAACTTGATATTCATCAGTTTTCGCCAATGAGTGTTTCGAAAACTTGATTTTCTTGTTAATCAGTTTTCGCCGATGAGTGTTTCGGAAACATGATATTCATCAGTTTTCGCCAATGAGTGTTTCGAAAACTTGATTTTCTTTTTAATTAGTCTTCGCCGGTGAGTGTTTCAAAAACTTGATATTCATCAGTTTTCGCCAATGAGTGTTTCGAAAACTTGATTTTCTTGTTAATCAGTTTTCACCGATGAGTATTTCGAAAACATGATATTCATCAGTTTTCGCCGGTGAGTATTTCAAAAACTTGATATTCATCAGTTTTCGCCAATGAGTGTTTCGAAAACTTGATTTTCTTGTTAATTAGTTTTCACCGAGGAGTGTTTCAAAAACTCGACAATCAACATTTTTCGCCGGTGAGTGTTTCGAAAACTTGATATTCATCAATTCTCGCCGATGAGTGTTTCAAAAACTTGATTTTCTTGTTAACTAGTTTTCGCCGATGAGTGCTTCGAAAACATGATATTGATTAGTTTTCGCCGGTGAGTGTTTCGGAAACTTGATATTCATCAGTTTTCGCCATTGAGCGCTTCGAAAACTTGATTTTCTTGTTAACCAGTTTTCGCCGATGAGTGCCTCGAAAAATTGATATTCTTCTTTTTTCGTCGGTGAGTGTTTCGAAAACTTCGTATTCATCAGTTTTCGCCAGTGATTGTTTCAAAAACATGATATTCATAAGTTTTCGCCCATCAGTATTTCGAAAACTTGATTTTCTTGTTAATCAGTTTTCGCTAATAAGTGTTTTAAAAACTTGATATTCATCAGTTTTCGCCGGTGAGTGTTTCAAAAACATGATATTCATCAGTTTTTGTCGATGAGTGTTTCGAAAACTTGATATTCATCAGTTTTTGTTAATGAGTGTTTCGAAAACTTGATATTCATCCGTTTTCGCCGGTGAGTGTTTTAAAAACTTGATTTTCTTGTTAATCAGTTTTCGCCGATGAGTGTTTCGAAAACTTGATATTCATCAGTTTTCGCCGATGAGTGTTTCGAAAACATGATATTCATCAAATTTCGCCAATGAGTGTTTTGAAAACTTGGTTTTCTTGTTAATCAGTTTTCGCCGGCGAGTGTTTCGAAAACATGATATTCATCAGTTTTTGTTGATGAGTGTTTCAGAAACTTGATATTCATCAGTTTTCGAAAATGAGTGTTTCGAAAGCTTGATTTTCTTGATAATCAGTTTTCACCGAGGAGTGTTTCAAAAAGTCGACATTCAACATTCTTGGCCGGTGAGTGTTTCGAAAACTTGATATTCATCAGTTCTCGCCGATGAGTGTTTCGAACACTTGATTTTCTCGTTAATCAGTTTTCGCCGATGAGTTCTTCGAAAACATGATATTCATTAGTTTTCGCCGATGAGTGTTTCGAAAACTTTATATTCATCAGTTTTCACCGGTGAGTGTTGCGGAAACTTGATATTCATCAGTTTTCGCCAATGAGTGTTTCGAAAACTTGATTTTCTTCTTAATCGGTTTTCGCCAGTGAGTATTTCGAAAACTTGATATTTATCATATTTTTCCAAAGAGTGTTTCGAAACGTGATATTCATTAGTTTTTTCCGGTGAGTGTTTCAAAAACATGATATTCATCATTTTTCGCCGATGAGTGTTTCGAAAATATGATATTCATCAGTTTTCGCCAGTCAGTGTTTCGAAAACTTGTTAATCAGTTTTCAACGATGATTGTTTCAAAAACTCGACTTTGAATAGTTTTCTCCGGTTAGTCTTTCGAAAACTTGATATTCATTAGTTCTCGCCGATGAGTGTTTCGAAAACTTGATTTTCTTGTTATTTAGTTTTCGCCGATGAGTGTTTCGAATACATGATAATCATTAGTTTTCGCCGATTCGTGTTTCAGAAACTTGATATTCATCATTTTTCGCCGATAAGTATTTCGAAAACATGATTTTCTTGTTTATTAGTTTTCGCCGATGAGTGTTTCTAAAACTTGATATTCATCAATTTTTGCCAATGAGTGTTTTGAAAACATGATTTTCTTGTTAATCAGTTTTCGCCGATGAGTGTTTCGAAAACTTGATATTCTTCAGTTTTCGCCGGTGAGTGTTTCGAAAACTTGATATTCTTCAGTTTTCGCCAATGAGTGTTTCGAAAACTTGATTTTCTTGTTAATCAGTTTTCGCCGATCAGTGTTTCGCCAATGAGTGTTTCGAAAATTTCACCGATGACTGTTTCAAAAACTTGATATTCATCAGTTTTCGCCGGAGAGTGTTTCGGAAACTTGATATTCATCAGTTTTCGTGAATGAGTGTTTCAAAAACGTTATTTTCTTGTTAATCAATTTTTGCAGTGAATTTTCGAAAACATCATATTCATCAATTTTCGCCAATGAGTGTTTCGAAAACATGATTTTCTTATTAATTAGTTTTCACCGATGAGTGTTCCGAAAACTTAATATTCATCAGTTTTCGCCATTCAGTGTTTCGAAATCTTGATATTCATCAGTTTTCGCCAATGAGTGATTCGAAAACCTGATTTTCTTGTTAATCAGTCTTTGCCGATGAGTGTTTCGAAAACCTGATATTCATCAGTTTTCGCTGGTAAGTGTTTCGAAAACTTGATATTCATCAGTTTTTTCCAATGAGTGTTTCGAAAACTTGTTTTCTTGTAAATCATTTCTCGCCGATGAATGTTTGAATACTTGATATTCATCAATTTTCACCGGTGAGTGTTTCGAAAACTTGATATTCATAAGTTTTCGCCGATTAGTGTTTCGGAAACTTGATATTCATCAGTTTTTGCCAATGAGTGTTTCGAAAGCTTGATTTTCTTGTTAATCAGTTTTTGCCGATGAGTGTTTCGAAAACTTGATATTCATCAGTTTTCGCCCATTAGTGTTTCGGAAACTTGATATTCATCAGTTTTCGCCAATGAGTGTTTCGAAAACTTGATTTTCTTGTTAATCAGTTTTCGCCGGTGACTGTTTCGAAAACTTGATATTCATTAGTTTTCGCCAATGATTGTTTCGAAAACATTATTTTCTTATTATTCAATTGTCGCCGATGATTGTTTCGAAAACTTAATATTCATCATTTTTCGCCGATGAGTGTTTCGAAAACTTGATATTCTTGTTAATCAGTTTTCACCGATGAGTGTTTCAAAAACTTGATTTTCTTGTTCATCAATTATCACTGATGAGTGTTTTGAAACGTGATATTCATTAGTTTTCGCAGGTGAGGGTTTCGAAAACTTTATATTCATCTGTTTTTTCCAATGAGTGGTTCAAAAACATGAATTTCTTGTTAATCAGTTTTCTCCTATGAGAGTTTCGAAAAATTGATATTCAACAGTTTTCTCCGTTTAGTGTTTCGAAAATTTGATATGGATCAGTTTTCGCGAATGAGTGTTTCGAAAACTTGATTTTCTTGTTCATCAACTTTCACCGATGAGTGTTTTGAAACTTGATATTTATCAGTTTTCGCCAATGAGTGTTTCGAAAACTTGATTTTCTTGTACATCAGTTTTCGTCGATGAGTGTTTCGAAAACTTGATATTCATCAGTTTTTGCTTGTGAGTGTTTCGAAAACTTGATTTCATCAGTTTTTGCCAATGAGTGTTTCGAAAACATGATTTTCTTGTTAATCAGTTTTCGCCGATGAGTGTTTTGAAAACTTGATATTGATTAGTTTTTGCCAGTGCGTGTTTCGAAAAGTTGATATTTATCAGTTTTCGTCAGTTAGTGCTTCAAATACTTGATATTCATCAGTTTTTGCCATTTAGTGGTTCGAAAACTTGATTTTCTTCTTAATCAGTTTTCGCCGATATGTGTTTCGGAAACTTGATTTACATCAGTTTTCGCCGGTGAGTGTTTCGAAAACTTGATGTTCATCAGTTTTCGCCAATGAGTGTTCGCCGGTGAGTATTTCGGAAACTTGATATTCATCAGTTTTCGCCAATGAGTGTTCCGAAAACCTGATTTTCTTGTTAATTAGTTTTCGCCGATGAGTGTTTCGAAAACCAGATATTTATCAGTTTTCGCCGATTAGTGTTTCGGAAACCTGATATTCATCAGTTTTCGGCAATGAGTGTTTCAAAAACTTGATTTTCTTGTTAATCAGTTTTCGCCGATGAGTGTTTCGAAAACTTCATATTCATTTGTTTTCGGCAATGAGTGTTTCGAAAACTTGATTTTCTTGTTAATCAGTTTTCGCCGATAAGTGTTTCGAACACTTGATATTCGTCAGTTTTCGCCGGTGACTGTTTTAAAAACTTGATATTCATCAGTTTTTGCCCATGAGTGTTTCGTTAACTTGTTTTTCTTGTTAATCATTTTTCGCCGAAGAATGTTTCGAAAATATGATCTTCATCAGTTTTCGCTGGTGAGTGTTTTGAAAACTTGATATTCATCAGTTTTTGCTAATGAGTGTTTCGAAAACTTGATTTTCTTGTTCATCAGTTTTTGCCGATAAGTGTTTCAAAAACTTGATATTCATTAGTTTTCACCCATTACTGTATCGGAAACTTTATATTCATCAGTTTTCGCCAATGAGTGTTTCCAAAACTTGATATTCATCAGTTTTCGCAGGTGAGTGTTTCAAAGACTTGATATTCATTAGTCTTCACCAATGTGTGTTTCGAAAACTTGATTTTCTTGTGAATCAGTTTTCGCCGATGAGTGTTTCAAAAACTTGTTATTCATCAATTTTCACCGATTAGTTTTTCGGAAACTTAATATTCATCAGTTTTCGCTAATGAGTGTTTCGAAAATTTCACCGATGAGTGTTTCAAAAACTTGATATTCATCAGTTTTCGCCGGTCAGTGTTTCGAAAACTTGATTTTCTTGTTAATCAGTTTTCGCCGGAGAGTGTTTCGAAAAGTTGATATTCATTAGTTTTCGCCAATGAATGTTTCGAAAACTTGATTTTCTTGTTAATCAGTTTTCGCCGATAAGTGTTTCGAAAACTTGATATTCATCAGTTTTCGCAGGTGAGTGTTTCAAAAACTTGATATTCATTAGTTTTCGCCAATGAGTGTTTCGAAAACTTGATTTTCTTGTTAATCAGTTTTCGCCGATGAGTGTTTCGAAAACTTGATATTCATCAATTTTCGCCACTTAGTGGTTCGAAAACTTGAGTTTCTTGTTAATCAGTTTTCGCTGATGAATGTTTCGAAAACTTGATATTCTTCCGTTTTCGATGGTGAGTGTTTCGAAAACTTGATATTCATCAGTTTTCGCAATTGAGTGTTTCGAAACCTTGACTTTCTTGTTCATCAGTTTTCGCCGATGAGTGTTTCAAAAACTTGATATTGGTCAGTTTTTGCCGGTGAATGTTTCGAAAACTTGATATTCAACGGTTTTGGCCAATGAGTATTTCGAAAACTTGATTTTCTTGTTATTCAATAGTCGCCGGTGAATGTTTCGAAAACTTGATATCCAGCATTTTTCGCCAGTGAGTGTTTCAAAAACTTGATATTCATCAGTTTTTGCCCATGAGTGTTTCGAATACTTGATATTCTTGTTAATCAGTTTTCGCCGGTGACTGTTTTGAAAACCTGATATTCATCAATTTTCGCTGATGATTGCTTTGGAAACTGGATATTCTTTTGTTTTCACCTACGAGTGTTTCGAAAACTTAATATTCATCAGTTTTCGCCCATTAGTGTTTCAGAAACTTGATATTCATCAGTTTTCGCCAAAGAGTGAATCGAAAACATGATTTTCTTATCATTCAATATTCGCCGGTGAGTATTTCAAAAACTTGATATTCATCAGTTTTCGCCTTTGAGTGTTTCGAAAACTTAATATTCATCAGTTTTCGCCAATGAGTGTTTCGAAAACTTAATTTTCTTGTTAATCAGTTTTCGCCGGTGAATGTTTCGAAAACTTGATATTCATTAGTTTTCGCCAATGAGTGTTTCAAAAACTTGATTTTCTTGTTAATCAGTTTTCGCCGGTGAGTGTTTGGAAAACTTGATATTCATCAGTCTTTGCCCATGTGTATTTCGTAAACTTGACTTTCTTGTTTGTCAGCTTTCGCCGATGAGTGTTTCGAAAACTTGACATTCATCTGGTTTCGCCGGTGAGTGATTCGAAAACTTGATATTCATCAGTTTTCTCCAATGAGTGTTTCGAAAACTAGATTTTCTTGTTAATCTGTTTTCGCCAAGTAGTGTTTCGAAAACTTGATATTCATCAGTTTTCGCCCGTGAGTGTTTTCAAAAACTTGATATTCATCCGCTTTCGCCGATTAGTTTTTCGCGAACTTTATATTCATCAAGTTTCACCAATGAGTGTTTCGAAAATTTCACCGATAAATGTTTCAAAAACTTAATATTCATCAGTTTTTGCCGGTGATTGTTTCGAAAACCTGATATTCATCAGTTTTTGCCAATGATTGTTTCGAAAACATGATTTTCTTGTTAATCAGTTTTCCTCGGTGAGTGTTTAGAAAACTGTAAACTCATCAGTTGTAGTTATTGAGTGTTTCCAAAACTAGATATTAATCTGTTTCCCCCAACGATTGTTTCGAAAACTTGATTTTCTTGTTATTTAGCTTTTGCTAATGAGTGTTTAGTAAACTTAATATTCTTTAGTTTTTACCGATGAGTATTTCGAAAACTTGATCCTCATCAGTGTTCGCCAATGAGTGTTTCGAAAACTTGATTTTTTTGTTAATCAGTTTTCGCTGACGATTGTTTCCAAAAGTTGATATTCATCAGTTTTCGTTGATGAGTCTTTCGAAAACATGATATGCATCAGTTTTCGCCGATGAGTGTTCCGAAAACTTCCTTTCTTGTTCATCAGTTTTCGCCGATGAGTGTTTCA